>LPNX010343989.1:165857-306976 GCA_001517045.1 Pseudotsuga menziesii | reverse complement strand
ATATGCCATCATATCTACAAGATTATTCTCTTTCTAGGCTTTCCTTTCACTTTAGGTATCACATTGTATCATGAGAAAGTTTTTGTTTGCATCCTATTTTGATAGAAACTCCATGGAGTACTTGAGCCCTGCATTTGTCTAATTGCTTGAAAAGCCCAAAAGTAGAGCTGTTACAAGTATCTTGCAAATTATTTGAGCATCTTTGCAGTCAAGATATAAATTAGGAAATTATTTGAGCAGACATGGTGCATGCAATGTTGAAATCTTGATAAAAGACATGCACACATTTTGCAGGAACTATAATTATTAGGCATAATAAGATCCATACATGCAAGCTGGGTAAGGGCACATTCTCTAAATAAAACAAAACATAAGATTAAAGTATATTTGATAAGATTTTTTTGGAAATAACACTGCTTATATTACACAAAATATATGCAAAAGGAGGACAATATGTAAAAGAGCAGGGACAAATAAATTAAAGCCAAATACGTAAAAGAGCAGGGGCTTAAAATGATTATGTACTGCTTATATTAGACTTTGCTTATATTGAACACTATATTAGAGATCTAGCTGTCGAGAGTGTTGTGCGGGGCATAAGGGTTGAATGTTTAGATATCACTGGGGTTTCAGAGTTGAGCGACGAGTCACATATATCCAAATACATTCTCAGATCAAAAGGTGGTTCTCAGGATTGTCTACATTGGTGTCTTCCAGGAGTGCCTGATACATGGAATGAACTCCTCTTTGCTCAGCTATTGTTTCCACAACCAAAGAATCCAGCAGCACAAACATGATGTGGCGACACTGTGTTACTTTTTATTGGCCATTGCACAGGACTCCACTGATGGTTTATGGAAGGCAGTTAATAACTGGTTCCAACATGAACAGATCATGAATTGGAGGTTAATTGTAATAGAGCATAGTAAGTAAATTCACATTTCTTTATGTCCTATTGTCTATTTGGCTATAGCCTATCATTCTTTCATTCCCAAAAGAAAGCATGAAAAGGACTAGCAACATATATCTTGTTGCAGTTGCCATGCTTTTCAAAGATTTTCCACCAAAACAATTGGAAAATGCATCCTTGTAAGTTTCCTACTAGAAGAAAAGGCAAGTTATTCATTGTGGCATATTGAGTCACTATTTTGTTTAATTATCATTGTTGATCCTGCTAAAAAGTTGGTTCCAGAGTAATTTTTCCTAGTTTTTATTTTTAATGTGATTTAGTATGCTGCTGCAGGCAGGCCTGTACTTTTCTCCTGTAAAATTGGATTCATGTACTTTTTACCAGTCCCATTGGCCATTTTCTGTCAGTGGATATCTAAATATTAAATTTAAACTTAAATATTGTGTGTTGTGCACATAGGTCCTATTGAAGACCTTTATGCATGTTTTTCCTATTTTTCGGATAGGTTGGTATTGAACACTGCGGCTGTCAACAGAAATAAGTAAACTTGCTTCCCCACAAAAAAACTAAATTCTCAGTATCATTATAGATCTGGTGGCTGCTAATTGAAAGTGTTAAATGCCCACTAAAATTAGCTGCTAACTCAACACTAACTGAAGTTTTAAGTGCTCAAAACCTAAAACTAGAACTTAAACTCAACTTCTGCATGGTTTGTTTAAAGATGGGTAAAAGACAAGGTTTATGTTTTGAATGTGCTCCTTTTGCATGCTACACTAGCCAATGTGCCCCCTTCTTTTGCAATATACTCTAGAGTCTATCCATATATAAGAAGTGTTATGCACATGTTGTTTATGAACACCATAACAAGTGCTTCTATCCTTTGCATGTACATCGACCTTGAAACCCTGTGCACCTTTGCTGCTATGACTCAAGCCCAGGAAAGGAATATATTCACAGAAATTAACTTAATGCAACATGCCTTCTCTCTCACAATATTGACAACAAATTCCTCAGTGCTGCTCACCTATCTTCACAGCTTCGAAACACAGGAAGAAACACTAGTTTCAGTTGGTTTGTTCACTTAAATTTTGACTGCATATTCTTCACAGGACAAAGCATTACATCCCATCCGTTGAGTGTTACTGTTTCTCCTTGAAAAAGTAACAATGCCATTATTTATTGAAATACAATATCTGGTATGTTTTCTGTCATCCTTTTTGTGCTGTTCAAACTTCATTGTTTATCATCACATTATTTTGTGACCTTTGTCTCTTATCTCATTAGCCTGTTTCTTACATGGATCATTTTCTCAACCAGCCATTTTGTACCTCCTCTTGCAATACTGATTCTCAAGAGAAAACCTTTTACTGTTGGGAAAAGAGAACTTGGATGATGCCAACAGATATGTGATGCTTCCTGTGATATATAGCACAGGATTGTAGAGTGACCATTACATGAATTTTATACGACATAACCTAGATACAATATATGGATTTTCGAAGAAGTGTTACAAGATAATGCTGGCATTTTTTATATGGTTCATTTGTATTCCTTTTTTGTCTCCCTCAAACATCCCTTGACATGAAATATTAGGACTATATCTGTACCCATGGCTACACTTTTATGCCTTCCCTTCATTTTCATTTTGTGGCAACACTTTTATCCCATCCCTTCACTTTCATTTTCTGGAAAACTGGCAAGTTGGATACCTTCTGCAAAAAATTCACAAACAAGGGGCTTCCTATTGTGTCAAAAACTATGTAGTGCTTATTTCTGTCCACTCCCACTTGTATATGGAGCCAACCTGCCGGTGATAGAATTTAGGTTGGTTTCATGGCATGTGTTGTTCTTGTAACTTACCATTAAGATCCCAACAAAATTCCTATGCCTTTGTTTGTTTGTTATATGAAATACCATATTTTGAAGCTGTTATCATTTATTTGGGGGTAATTATTGTGGTAATTTAATTAATGCAAATGTCTTTATAGGGTTAGGAATTCTATTTTTGCTCTTTTCTGGTCTAGTATGTTGGATAGATTTGCTATGTTGTATTTGCATTAATATTAAGAGGGAAGTCTCATCATAGTTTTGCTTGTGATGATTTTGGTTAATGCACTTTTACATTCAAAGATCTGATGCTTCATAATGCATTCTATTTGTATAGAACACGAGCATTCAAAACTCTATGGAATTCAGACCTAGATCTGGAATTCAAGGTCGAGGTGGAAGGGGGGGATCTTTAATGGGTCGTGGATCTCTTAGAGCAAGCTATCGTCCTATTTTACAAGGTATGATTTTTCCACAGACAACTCTTTTATAGTGAAAGTACCATTGAATAAAATCATGGCTGTTATAATAAACCAATACACAGGGCTTTGATTTAAATTTATTTGTCCAGATTTTAGAAGTTGTAGCTTCTTATTGTGTGCCCATGTTATTTATTTAAAATGCAGTACTTTAAAACATGCTATCTGTTTTCTTCTTGCCCAAGGTTCTAGGGAAATCACATGAAATAATGCTTTTTATTGCAAAGACTACATGTATATCACAGAAAATGCTTAACTAGAAATGACATATGTAATATGTATACAAGGTAGAGAGTGTGACTAACAAAACAAGTGGGAAAGAACAAGGCATCGATGCATATACTGTATATTGTTTAAAAACATATTTTAATAAGTTTGTGGACTTCTTTTATTCATATATTGGTGGTGGTAAGGGCTCAAATGCAAGGGAGAATGGTACCTATAAAATTGCAAACACGGGTGACAACGCTGCCATACCTCCATTCGCAAATGAAAATGTCCAAGCTAAGGAATGTTCTTCAGGAATAAGGTAGAGAGCTTTAACACAATTGTATTCTGGTAGGAATGGATTTTACTTTAGCTTATGCCCTTTGATTATAATTAATTAGACACCACATTATAGTGGGTGAACGCTTGAAGTTGATTCAGAAATGACCTCTTAGTTTATCTGGTCAGTAGTGTCTATCACTTTTGTAGATAAGTTTTTCTTTTTGGTTACAATGATATAATTTGCCATGTATTCTAACTCGACCTTTATAATGTGTGAATATTGCCAAATGAAATTTCATTTTACTGCATACTATTTACCTGCAATAAACATACATATATAAATAATAAAGTTTTGATATGTTGGGAAGCGGGTGATTTAAAAAAAAAAACACTTATAGCCGTCGGTTAAGCGACGGCCTGTAGGTGATTTAAAAAAAAAAAAATTCAATACCGTCGCTTAAGCGACGGCTCTGCTGTCGCTTAACTGATGCTTACGTTTTATAGCCGTCGGTTAAGCGACGGCCTGTAGGTGATTTTTTTTTTTAAATTCAATACCGTCACTTTCTTCGACGGCCATGCTGTCGCTTAACCGACGCTTACGTTTTCTCCACAGTCGCTTAACCGACGCTTACGTTTAAAGTTTATTATGAATTAGATGTCGGATAACTGACGATTTACATTTAACCGACCGTAAACTGAGGTGCCGCTTAACCGAAAGATTGGAAATATGTCGGATAACCGACGAAAATCCACCGACGCTTAAAAAAAATCATAGTGTCGTAAATGCGACAGGGAAGTGTCGAAAATCCGACAATACGGCCGTCGGATTTTTGGTCGAAATGTAGTAGTGTGGGGTGCATAACTTTTGAAGAGAAATGGTTTTACCATGTCATTTGCACCAAGGGATTCACAAGAAGCCCGAGTGCAGTTTTCTTTGGAGCGAGGCGTGCCTACTGTGATTGGTGTAATGGGGACACAATAGCTTCCTTACCCTTCCCATAGTAGGGATCGAAATGTCGAGATTTACAAAATCATCCAACACAACTCCTTCTTATTTACAATTCTCCACTGCGTAAATGACTACTTTCATAAATACTAGTTACTGGTAAGTTGTAATAGTAATAATTATGTAGTTTGTAGATTGATATCTATCATAAATTTGTTTGAATATCATCATTGTCAAGCAATAACAACTTCTTGAAGGGTGCTAGCTCAATGGTAGAGCGCCTGCCTAATTATAGGCAGGAGGTTGGTGGTTTGATTCCTCCATGCGCTATCATAAATTTGTGACTACAAAAACGACTAAATTCACATATATACGACTATTAGTAGCTAATTTCTCGTATCCCAGTCGTATTTAGATTAGTCATTAATATGTTAACATCTAGTAGTTTATTTAGTCGTATATTTGGTCATTAATGGTTGCAATCAGTGACTAAATCAACGACTAAATTAATGATTAGCTCAATGACTAAATCAATGACTAAATCCGTGACTAAATCAATGACTAAATCATTAACTATCAATGACTAAAACAATGACTAAATAATTGAATATCAATGAATAAATCATTGTCTATCAATGACCAAATCAATGACTAAATCAGTGACTACTAAGTCAAGCTATTAATGACTAGTGAAATACGACTAGCTATAAGATAGTGGTAATTTGCTACTATTAGTCACCGACTCAAAAATAGTCGTTTATAGCCTGATTTTAGTCATTTTTTTAGTCATTAATTTCTCATTTTCTACTAGTGTTTGTAAAAAAGTTAGAGTTCTTCTTTCCATTTTCCATGATCCGCAAGCTAATGACCAAGGATGGGTCTACATAGATCAACGATGCAGAAAGAAGAAGAAAAAATGAAGCAAAAAATTGGAAGCAGAAAGTTAAGGTTTGAACCTTGTGAAAGATTGATTTTCCACTTTCTGATTTCCACTTTCCGAAATGCAGAAACGGAAGCGCAGAAATAGGAAAGACAAAGCAGAAGATGCAAGGTTTTTTTATAAAGAGGTTACAAACCCTATTTTCAACTTTTGTATAGATCCAATGGTCCAAAAGGTTTCCGCAAAAGTAAACATCTTGGAAAGGTGGAAAAGAGAAGTACAGAAGTAGAAATATGGATGCAGGAGGATTGAGTTTTAATTTCGAACACATTTGAAATCCCTCTTTCTAGTTTCTACTTTCCTGAAGGGCAGAAGAGGAAATGTAGCAACGAAAAAGTTAAGTTTAATTTTGGAAAACTTTTACTTTCTGTTTTCTTTTTTCCACATAGATCGATGATTTAGAATCGCTCTGCATAGATCAATGAATCATAAGGTTTCGAAAAGGAGGAAGCGAAGAAGCAGAAGCGAAAATGCGAAGGCAAAAAAGTAGGATTTTAAATTGCTAAAATTGGTGAACTTGATTTTTGTTTTCCAAAAAAGAGGAGGTGGAAAGGAGCTATCAAGGCTTCCTAATCTAACTGTTCAAATCAGACTGGAGCCATATTTGAGACGATCTGATCCGTCCAACATATATTTTGTTTTTTACTGTGCACCATTGGGGAAAATGAGAAATATTTGTTCCGAAATGTAAAATAAATATTTGTTTTCTTAATACAGCTCTAATCATCGTGTTTTTGTTCTGTTTGAATAAAAGACACATATCATTAAACTTATAACTAAAAGTACGGTGATTAGTTACATTCGGCATTGACAAATTATTTTTTTTCACAGATCAGATATATCTCTCATGATGGTCTATTTATGTATTTTAGGTACTAGGGTTCACCAATTTAGCATGGGAGATTACAAGATCGGGTAAAGGTTGCAGTTTTCAATGGCTAAGATTCATTGCAGATACATATCTACGGTTATGAAGAATCCCATTGTTTTAACTTGCATGATTGAAACAAGTCTCTTAGATCTGCAAAATTGGTTAAAGGGCTACATCTTTCAATGACCAAGATCAAAGGTGGATTTAGGTCAATGGTGGATGTGCATTTTTTCTATTCAACATGCTCCCGGAAAATAAATTTTGAAATATGCGGAATTTGTTAAAGGGATGCATAGTTCAACGTCTGAGATATGCTCAGAAATAGATCTAAAATGGAGAAAGGGAATACCCAAATATATGAAAAAACCTTCTTTGAACAACAATCAATCCCAGCCTATAGAAAAACTAGTAGTATGCAATGGAGAGTTGAATAACAGAGAAAAAGATGAGGGTTCTCAAATGGACGTTCACTTTTGTTTTTCAAATTCAGAAATTTTTTGTTAAGAAGAAATTTGTTTGCTTGATCCTATTTAAGAAAGGAATGATGTTTTTGTTGAAGCATATAAAGAATCCGAAGTTTTAAAATCATAAATTTTAGATGAAGTCATGGATGTCTCTCCTAGAAATTGTCACGAGTTTTCCTTGCATGGTTTTTTTGAAGATCAGTTTGATAGTGTGCAAGGGAATTTATAGTTGGGGCAGCTTTCTCATGATCAGATAATGACAATTTTTTGAATGTTTTCATGCCTTTTATGATCTAGTGGCAGAGTACATGGATAGGTTGGTCAATGGTACCGGTTGGTTATACCTCTACTGTAATGATCAATTTCTTTATTATAACATTGTTCCATTAATTCTATCATATCTTTTTTTTATCAAGCATGAAAAGAAAATTGGTTTATGGGATCATTTGCTTGATTGGATTCATTGGAAGTCAGAATTTACTTGAATTGGTAAAATAATCAACCCATAGTTACCTACATTAGACATTAATTTAATTATTTTTGTCTTATTACCTAGTTTCCTATATTCCATTCTATGCTAGTTTCCTTCTACATGTCCTAGAAGTCAACACATGCTAAAACTAAGTTATGGAGCACTTGGGAAACATCCTAGAAACCCAATTTAACATGTCTTCTTTATTCTAGATCATCCAAAGCACATATCTATTTTTTCTGAAAAGATGCTTTTTTTATTTCTGATTTAAGGCAAAAGGAAAAGCTAGACTAGGTGTAGTTGACTTGTTTTTTCCCACAGCATCCTCCCTCCTTTTCTCCAAATAAAAGCATGTATGAGTTTTCTTTCCATCCATCTTTATCTTTCCCACTTGACTTAGAAAATTCATGAGCATCTACCTAGATTTGGAAACTGCTTTATGCACATATGGGGGATTTGACTAGAATTGGTAAGCCTTCTTTTTTACTATTTCGAATGGCATATTTATGCATTAGATTCTCTCATATAATTATATATTACAACAGCCTATTAATTCATAAGGTTGGCTATTGTACACTTACTCAATACATATTAGTGTTATGCTCCAATTTCAGTCTCCTTTGGTGCTAATTTTGCATTTTTGATTAGCAATTTTGTGAGTGTAATTGTTCTATCTCTTGGGTTCTATTTATAAATGGTATCAGAGACTTTGTAGATTTATTTCTATCCTTCCAAATTTTTATTGTAGGTTTGACATCATTGACTGGGAGCGCATTCTGCTGATTGGAGGGCACAGTTTCTGAGCTATGGACCAATCTCAGAAGATCATCTTGACTCCATTAAATTTCTTTATTGGAAAGTTGAGATGGACATATTGTTGAGAGAGAAAAGTCTCTACAGGGTGACTATGGAAACTGATTCAGATCCCAATGCAGCTATAGAGAAAATTAAATGGCACAACATGAGGGATGAGGCCTATGGTCTTTTGTGTCTGAGCATTTCAAGAGACCTCCTCTTCCATCTTGATGGAGTGACATCACCTAATGAAGTGTGGGAGAATCTAGAAGAGATTTTTGGAAATACAGATGAGATGAGAGGACATCAAATCGAGAATGAGCTGATATCCTTGAGTCCTAGTAGCTTTGAATCATTGCAACTCTACTTTTCCAAGTTTAAGGCCCTTGTTTTGTAGTTGAAACAGTGTGGGATCGAAAAGAAGGAAGAGAAAAATATTCTTGGCCATACTCTCTAAGCTTGGTCCTAACTATTCAATGTTTTTTTTTTACCTTCCATGCCACCAAGTTGACAGCTCCAGCATGGAAGATACCTAAGCTTGCAGAGTTCATGGAATCCCTCACACGGGAACAAGATAAGTTGTTGATGATGGACACCATCAAACCTTCCAAAGACCAAGATTTGGTTACTAGAGATTCAATGGTGGATTCAAAAATAAAGAAAAAAGCTAAAAATCCACCTGAACAAAAGAGAGACAAGTCTAAGTCTCAAGAGGAGCCGCAAGGTTCCAAGAAGAAGTACTCTTGGAAGAAGAAGAACAAAGGAGAAATGAGCAAGTGTGCATACTACAATAAGGGCTATCATCTTGAGAAGTCTTGTATGATGAAGCAAATTGACATGTTGACCCAACTCCTGGAGAAGAATAACATCTCCCTTCCTTATTACTCAAAGAAGAAGGAAGGAGGATCAAATTTAGAAGACAAAGAGAGAGTACATGCCTTGGTTGCTGGAACATCAAGCTCACCTAGCTTCATCATAGACTCTAGAGATTTTAGATACATGGTTTTGACAAAAGAGACATTCTCCTCTATTTATGTGTCGAAAGGGACACCAATAGTTTTGTGAGATGACTCTCTCACTGACAGTTTGGTGAAGGGCAGGATTTATCTTGACCATGGTAGTTTCAATAATGTGTTGTATGTTCCAGGTCTTGCCTCCAATCTCTTGTCAGTGTATCATATGACTCATACAAGGTATCCAAACAAGGTCATATTCTCCCCTAATGATGTTGAAATCACTGATATTTCAAATGGTAAAGTCATAGCAAGAGGTGTTGTTGATCACACTTTGAAGGTATACAAGTTTTCACATTTTCTACCCTACTCAAACCCCTCTGGTCTTCTTATTCATGCTAATGAAGAAAGCAAGATTTGGCATGAAATATTTGGCAATATTAAATATAAGTATATTTCTGATTTGAGTGATAAAGATATGGTCATAGGGTTACCAAAGATCAAGTTTTCTAAGGGAGTCTATTAAGGTTGTATCCTAGGAAAACAACCAGAGCAAGAGTATGAGAAAGATAGTCATGACAGAACCTCTGCACCTCTTGAGTTGATCCACAATGAAATTGATGGTCCATTCCCTCATATGTCCATGATTCAATCCAAATATGCACTGACCTTCATAGATTAATTTTTCAGGTATTGTTGGGTTCACTTCCTAAAGCATAAGTCTGAAGTTTTTGACCTCTTCAAAGTCTTTAGAGCCTTGGTTGAAAAATAGTATGGGAGGAAACTCAAGATCCTCATATATTACAATGGTGATGAGTATGTCAAGTATTATTTCAGTCAATATTGTAAATATGCAGGTATTCATATACAGCATTCGATACCTTACACACCACAACAAAATGGTGTAGCTTAGAGAAAGAATAGATCACTAAAGGAGATGGCAACTTGCATGATGGAGGCTAAGACTTTGCCACCAAATTTTTTGGGCCAAGGCTATAAAATGTGCATCCTACATACATAATAGGGTTCCTCATAAGCATCTTGATGGTATGACTCCTTTTTAATCTCGAAGTGGACACAAGCCAGATGTGACCAATTTCAGGATTTTTGGCTCAAAGGCTTGGGCTAGAATTCCAACTGAAAAGAAGAAGGCTTTGCAAACCCAAAGCCAAGAGTGCCTATTTGTTGGGTATTTTGAATATTCAAAAGGGTACCATCTGATCAACTTGAGCACTAACAAATATTTTATTGAAATACGTGTTCAATTCCAAGAAGAGCCTTTAGTAGCAATTGAAGTTGGAGAGTCTTCTTCACCACTATATCCATTGATTGTAGGTGGAGAGACTAATGAGTTTGCTGATTATGATATGTCTGATAGTGATGATTTGATTGCAGATACTAATAGTCCTAAAATTCCAAAATGGGAATCAAATACCATTCATGTAGTTGGGGAACTAGCTGGAAATCTTAATGACACTAGGAGGACTAGATCTCAATTTGAGAGTGCCCTTTGTTTGAAAGATCCCCTATTTGCTGAGAAGTTCGATCTGATGGTTGAATCAGATACACATACATATGAATATGCAGCACATGATCCAATATGGAAAACAACCATGAAATAATAATTCAGCTCGCTCCAGAAGAACAACACTTGGGAACTGGTTGATCTTCCCCCAGGGAGGAAGCTAGTTCAATGTAAGTGGGTTTTCAAGACTAAGTTTGCTGCTGATGGTTCAACTTTGAAATATAAGGAAATATTGGTATCCAAGGGCTACTCACAAGTGCATTGTATTTACTACAATGAAACCTTTGCACCAATGGAAAATATGGACTCCATAAGGCTAGCTCTAGCCATTGCAGCTTCAAAGCAGTGGGAGGTACATCACATGGATGTGAAGCGTGATTTCCTAAATGGAGATATTACTGAGAAGATTTACATGTATAAACCTGAAGGGTTTGTTTCTAATCCATATTTAGTGTGCAGGTTAAAGAAATCATTGTATGGGCTCAAGCAATCCCCCAGGGCTTGCTATGCCAAGATTGATGGGTTTTTTCTATCAGTGAGTTTTGTTCAATGAAAGTATGATCCTAATGTATATTTGAAGCTGATTCATGGTTATTTGATTATTAGTGTCTTGTATGTGGATGACCTACTAATTACAGGAATTTCAAAGAAAGAGATTTCCTCCTTGAAGGATGCAATGAACCATGCATTTTCTATGACAGATTTGGGATTGTTGAGCCAATTCTTGGGTCTTGAAATTACTCAATCCCAACATGAAATCAAAGTACATCAGTCCAAGCATGATGTATATTTTCTCAACAAGTTCAACATGAAATATTGCTAGCCAAGCAAGAGTCCCTTCCTTTCAGGAGTTAAGCTTGAAGAAGCAGGTTCTTCTCTTATGGTAGCTAATACACTGTATAGATAGTTGATTAGGTGTTTTCTTGATCTTACACACACTTGAACTGATATATCTTATGAAGTTAGTGTGGCTTCGAGATACATGGATCGGCCTCATGAGATCCACTGGAGAGCAGCCAAAAGGATCCTAAACTTTGTTCAAAGAACAATAATTCATCGGATCTTCTACAAAGAAAATTTTTATCTTGATTTGATTGGATTTACTGACAGTGATTGGATAGGTGACAACACAGATCAAAAGTCTACATCAGGATATGTGTTCATGCTTGCAAAAGGACCAATCAATTGGCCAAGCAAGAAGCAAAATTCCATAGCAGTCTCATATACAAAAGTAGAGTATAGAGGAGTTGTAAATGCAACAACTCAACGTTTGTGGTTGCAAGGGATACTTGGAGAATGTGGCTTCGAATAAGAGTTTTCAACTATTATCTACTATGATAATCAAAGCACCATTCGAATCTACAATGATCTTGTTCAGAGACAATGAACCAATCACATTGAGATCCATATGCACTACATCAGACATCTTCTGCATGATGGTACCATTGATCTACTCTTATGTGCATATTCAGAACAAGTATCAGACATATTCACCAATTTTTTTGTCAGAAGACTTTCAGCAATTGCAAATCAATGCTAGGTATTTCTGATCATGCTGTGAAGCATGATTGATGATAAGATTTCCAAATTTTGTTTTTCTTATCCATGTTTAAGGGATTATTTTCTTACTGGGTTTTTTCCTCTTTCCTTGGTTGTATGGACCAAAAATATGTAAAGGGTGACTAAGACTTGTTTCTAGCCCCTATATTTTTTTGATATTTAATCATAAAGTCAGGCTTAAGGGGGGGTGTTAGAATAATCAACCCATAGTTTCCCACATTAGACATTAATTTAATTATTTTTGTCTTATTACCTAGTTTCCTAGATTCCATTCTATGCTAGTTGCCTTCTACATGTCCTAGAAGTAAACACATGCTAAAACTGAGTCATGGAGTTCTTGGGAAACATCCTGGAAACCTAATTTAGCATGTCTTATTTATTCCGTATCCTCCAAAGTGCATATATTCTTTTTTTGAAAAGTTGCCTGTTTTATTTTTGATTTAAGGCAAAAGGAAAATCTAGACTACGTGTAGTTGACTTGTTTTTTTCCCACATCATCATCCCTCCTTTTCTCCAAATAAAATCATGTATGAGTTGTCTTTCCATCTCTCTTTATCTTTCCCACTTGACTTAGAAAATTCATGAGAATATACCTAGATTCGGAAAGTGCTTTATGCACCTATGCAGGATTTGACTAGATTTGGTAAGCCTTCATTTTTACTATTTCGAATGGCATATTTATGCATTTGATTCTCACATGTAATTATATATTATAGAATTGTATTACTTCATAAGTTTGGATATTGTACAGTTACTCAATATAGATTAGTGTTATGCTCCAATTTCAGTCTCCTTTGGTGTTAATTTTGTGTTACAGAGAGAAATTCCTATGGCTTGGGGTACCACAACAGACAGATTAACTCCAGAAATCAATCCTTCCCTATATGCAAGCGAAACCAAACATTTAACACTAAAGGATATTGATTTGTACCTTATTCCGGACGGTTGATGTAGATCCACGTTAAGCTTTTCCACTCTCGCTTGTATTAGCAATTTGCTTCCTCAACATTCAACAAACAAGAAAAGCATGCTATATATAATTATGTTAGACCTACTCTAGCATACATAATCAATAAAATATAAGAATTTAAAATAATCCATGGATCAAATACTCATTATTGGACAGGAAAAGATATTTGTATTGATATAAAACATATATTACAATAGTGACAACCTATGTCGGCATGTATGCGAATCGAAGAAACTAAGTCCCCCACTTGGACCTCCACCACTTCAATCCTCCATCTATTGATAGCAAGCTCACAAGAAAAATTCAATCTTGGGAAGAACACAAAGTGCTCCAAGAAACAAAGGGATGCAGACTCAAGTATAATCTTCGGCAACAATGGACTATAGTTTTCTTACTCTTCAATTCCTCCCCTTCAATGTATCCAAAGGGTTCCTTATATAGCTCTTCAATGGGGTAATGGAAGGTCAAATCTGAGTGATCTCAAGGCATATGGAAGACCAAGAGACAAGTGATTCAGATCCACATCAAGGAAAACTCCAAAACTATTTGGCATTTTGCACACATTCCGATGTACGCGGGTTTAAGGGTCAAATCCGCATATATACGCGAGAAAGGGATTAAAAGTCTCATATGGAAATTATTGCATGTTTTAAGGGATGATCTTGGAAACATCAAAAGTGAAAAAATGGTCCATGGGGTCTAATGAGTTTGCAGAGGGATAGGGAATGCCATCAAGGTGTGATCCACCATGTGTGGTAAAATTAACTATAACAGATGCCCCCTAATGTGTGAGGTCAGAGGGGTCATACGATGGCCGAAATACGTTATAAGTCCATCTCAGAAGTGGAGTGATGAAGAACCCAATGGAAGAACTAGCCATCCAATCAATATAATACAATGATCAAAACTTTGCACATAATTGCAAGTAGATGTAGCAATCCTAGATACATAAGAGTACAATGGCCATGAATAGGCATGATATAAAATATGACATGTGTGGTCATCTCCACGTATAATATAGATAGTTCAGAATCTCCATGTAGGCTAAATATATATAACAGATCAAGATCTCCATAATAGCTAGAAATATCAGACATATACTAGAATCAAGTCACGATAGCTGAAATATCATGAACACTGGCACGATCAAGGAGGTAGCATATATGAGATGCCACCAGTCTGGAAGGTATTATACACAAACTGCTATGATTACATGTCCTACTATGTGAATAGAGGTGTTGAGGTCGAACATAGTAGTCCATCGTCTGATTACCGGTCATTGATGTATACCATTAATAGACGTGAGATCACCCACCGATAATGAAAATGGGAATCAAGGTACTAGAGTGCAAACTAACATGTGTGAATAAATGTGTTTAGTTCAAAAACTTGAGAGAATCTATCGATCAGGGGGCATTGATGTATTCCAAAAAAACTGTTGATGGTGAGAGAACCTGCCACTAATGACTACAAGTCTCAAGGAACTCAAAAATGACTCTAGATTCCTATCCCAGAATAAATGATCTGAAGTCGATGGGATGAAATCCGTTGGAAGGAGGCCATTAAGGCATCCCCCATCATCGAACATGAGGTACTCAACAAAGATGTATAATGTGGAAGGACTCGATCATAATGTGCACGAACCAGTAACTGTACCGGGAATGGTCGACATGCAAATTCAAGATCATTGAGGAATGGCCGAATCAGGTTTCAACCTACTTCGAACAAGAGCATAAAGGAAAATGGTGACTGAATGTAGGCAGCATAAACTTGATATACAAAACTAGGACATCTCTACGACACAGGAGGCATCGACATAGGCTCCATAGGGACTGGAATCTTAACCAATCAGTGGAGATAAACTCAGAGAAATGAGTATAGCTCCTAAAGTCAAACTATTAACCCAACCAACGGATGTGATATACAGTGCTTTGTTCGAAGGCGACACAACTCAACTGCTGCCAAAATAACATATTTTCTTGTGTGACCTTTTGGTTTTTTTATTTTTTTGGACTTTTCCAAATATTTTGAAAAGCTTAGAAAAGATTAAAAGTGTTTTATAGTTACAGACTAGGAGGAGACGAGTGTTAAGGGACAAACAAAATAGTTCCAAGCAGCGGAACATACCTATGCTTAATGCAAGGACACATGCATAGGATAGTGACACTTGGGGGAAAGTCCCCTCCCAGTAAAAATAGGGAATCAAGCTGCAAAGGATATACAAAATGGATCTACGTGGCTAGACATGAGACAATATTGGGCTATATGGCTGATAATCAAAGTCAAGGAAGCTAGCATAAGGCTCAATAAGGCAAGAAAAATTCATGATAATGCAATTACAACTTGACATAAGGGATTCCTAGGGAAAAGGGCCAGCAAAAAGATCAAGAGTAGTATGAAAGTCTTGCTCAATGACAT
This sequence comes from Pseudotsuga menziesii, assembly GCA_001517045.1. Classification (NCBI taxonomy): domain Eukaryota; kingdom Viridiplantae; phylum Streptophyta; class Pinopsida; order Pinales; family Pinaceae; genus Pseudotsuga; species Pseudotsuga menziesii. Next base: position 291,357 of record LPNX010343989.1, on the reverse strand, counting down.
GGTGGGACTAAAAGGGACTCATTTACCTAAGATAGGACTCATAGCATGGGTACCAAATGTAAAAGGGAGCTAACTAGGACACCGATGTATAGGAAAGCTATACCATTCACATAATATAACTTCTAACAGTAGCATGAAGATTCCGTGATACCATGGAATGGGTTCGTACCTAAGGTTAAGATGGAATGGTCATAAGGAAATGCATAAATACAAGTGGATGTGATATCCTAACCTATATGCCAGTTCAGACATAATACCTGTGATAAGAACGAACCGGTTGAAAATTCGAAGAGAGTGTACAAAAATGGGACCCTACATGACAACCATATTAGTCCAAAACAACCCAAAATAGTCAATAAAGAATCTAGAGTATAGAAAATAGGGAGGAATGATCATGACAAATAAAATCAAAGGAAATAATGCGGTGGACGATGGGCCATAAAAAGGAATGTAAAGTGTAGAACCAACATTCATGTATCCACTACCGCCCCCATGAGGATTACCACTAGTGTAAAGACCGAGTGGAGGAAATAAAAATCCTCCACAAATGGAGTAGAGGACAGAATGTGACCACTCCCAAATCTATGAGCACGATAATGAGTTGTGATGCCCCCAAGTCTGACACCAAGGTCCATACTAGGACCAAAGATGGGTGATAGGATACCGGGCATGCCAAAATAAAAGGACTCAAACTCAAGAGAGCATAAATATACTCAAGTAACCATGATCCCAAAGGCCAACTAGTGCACAACGAGAACACTCCTAAGAAAATATACAGCCAAAATACAAGCAAACCAAGGGGAGGATATGTGAGCTCCCGAATGAAACAAGTACATATATCCTAGGAAAGGCTTGAGACTCCCATACACAACAAGTGGAGTTTCATAACCAATTATTGTGGCCCTTAGCTTCAACACATATAGCGACTGTGTTGTCTGTCCCCAACCTAGTTGGGACACCTGTAGAATAACCTCTGTGAAGTACCACCTCGATAACCTAGGTAAGACAACTGAGGTCACCTCAATATAATCAATGCTCAAGTGGATAGTCGTAGGCGGGATGACTGTATGGGCAGGGTAGCAAATCCTGAAACTATCGAAAGAGCCCCCAGATACGAATACAATCCTGGAAATATCTCCGGTGCTACTTAGTTATGACTAGGGGTCATCCCAATCAATAATTGCTCACAGTGCCTCATGCTTAACTCCATTGTAAGAGGAGGATCCTGATAAACACTAATTATACCAAGGAATTTCACACTCTCACCTGGAAAGACACATACATGTTTCATTTAGTGGTTGTTGGGGCTCCGACCCTAAGGGTCCTTAGCTTTGGTAACTCCATGGTTTTTGTGGAAGTGTAAGCAGAGTTACGACCCAAAATAGTCTTAGGGGTGTCGTGGGTGGGTCAAAACCCCTTTTTGTAATTAACCCTTGGTGTAAATCCAGGGTTAGGGTTTTGGGCGCCCATGGTTTAAGTCCATGGTTTTGTAATAGTGCGCTATATAAATAGGCACCTATGTAAAGAAGTAGGGTTAGGTCTTTAATGATTATCTTACGAAGCTATTGTAATGCGAAGATAAGAGATTGTATAAGGGTTTTTGTAAGAAGGTTAAGTCCCAGCTGTGTGCGTGGACGACCTCTGCAGCTCTGTGCGCAGAGGGGTTTTTGGTGGAAAAGGAGAAAACAACTGATGACATTATACAAAATCTCAATAGTCGTTTCCGTATCCTTGCAAAGAATATTCTCCCACCAGAAGAGTCGCAGAGTGCCTCGGGATGGGCCACAAGTGAGTCTCAGGGGCCTGTTGGGGCTCCGACCCTAAGGGTCCTTAGCTTTGGTAGCTTTGCGGTTTTTGTGGAAGTGTAAGTGGAGTTACGACCCAAAATAGTCTTAGGAGTGTCGCAGGTGGGTTGAAACCCCTTTTTGTAATTAACCCTTGGTGTAAATCCAAGGTTAGGGTTTTGGGCGCCCATGGTTTAAGTCCATGGTTTTGTAACAGTGCGCTATATAAATAGGCACCTATGTAAAGAAGTAGGGTTAGGTCTTTAATGATTATCTTACGAAGCTATTGTAATGCAAAGATAAGAGATTGTATAAGGGTTTTTGTAAGAAGGTTAAGTCCCAGCTGTGTGCGTGGACAACCTCTGCAGTTGTGTGCGCAGAGGGGTTTTTGGTGAAAAGGAAGATCTGCAGCTGTGTGCGCAAAGGCCTGTTGCTGTGTGCGTGGCTTTGAGGACTGAAGGGATCTGCAGCTGAGTGCGCAGATCAGAACTGTCATTTTAGTTGTAAAGAGTTGAATAAAACGCAGTTCTGTGGACGTAACCCCTACACTGGGGGTGAACCACGTTATATCTGGTGTTGTGGTTCCTTTGCGTTTATTTTTTATTATATTTTATGCATTTCTAAGTAAACAACTGATAAATTAAGATTGTTGTTAATAAATAGATTCACTGTGAATTCCCAGATAAGGGCTGTGCAAGTAATTGTTTGTTTATCTAACCACGAAGCTACATACTTGATAATAGAAGCATTGTGTTGTGTGATTATTAATAGTTAAAGACTAAAGGTACAATAAGATTCTCTCTTCTGCTTGCAGAAACCTGATTCTGCAGCACCCCATAGCTATTTCGGGTGAGACTGTAGCTTGTTCGTAGGCTGCTGTTGAAAGGGACAACACTGTGGGTCTTTTGTCGGTGCGAAGTAAAAGGTAAAACCCGGGTCTGCGCAGTTAGCCCAACAGTGGTCTTGGAGAATTTACTCACAATGAACTATTCCAAGACCCTAAAACCTAATATTGTTGGTGCACCGTATAAAAGAAGAGAGTGTAATTCATTTTATTATGTGTTGGTTTTAATTGGCTGTGATTACTCAAAGGGAAATGGTCATGCAACTAATGAAGTTATGACTCAGCAGTGAAGTAAATATGCAGACCGTAACAAACAATGCTGAGTGCAATCTTTGTTAAATGAAAAATAATGTATGCCACTACATGAGATGCATAAATATATATTCCTTTCCGAATACCAATGCAATCCTTCCTATATGAAATCCTAAATACAACTCTCACCCAAACAATCCAATGCAAGTACCTCCTCAAATCCATATCTAAGATGCAACTAATAGAGCAACTACTTTGTATTTTTCAATATAAAAGAATGAAAAATGCAATAAAAGTAAACTAAAACTCCCAGTCTCTACAGCAAGTATAAAACACAAGCCCAGCAAGACGCTGAGACAAAAAAGAGTAATGCACTAATGGAAAAACAAAAAGGATAAATGACTAGAACTACTTTCAAATAAAAATCAATGAAAAAGCGGTCTCTGGCCACAAAAGAAGCATCAAACCAACAACATCAGACCCAAGGAAGACCCAACCACACTCACAACCCACCCAACAACTTCCCACAACATCAAACTCACCAAAAGGGAGGATGTACGCGGCTGTTTAAAGAACAACTACATATATACGTGACTTTTGGCCAAAAAGATGCATGTATACGTGGATTTTGGCCAAATACTTGCGTGTATACATGAATTTTGGCCAAAAATCCATGTATGTACGTGACTTTTAGCCAAACACCTACGTATACATAGAAGACAGTGGTAAAAAGTAGGCCAAGGGTCAAACCAATAAAGGGGAGTGTCAATGGATGAACATACTTTAAAATGCAACACAGAAACAAGGAGAAACAAAGAGAAAGTAAATAATATCAAGCACATTGTGCCCCCAAACCCCAAAGAAAAACAAGGAACATCCCCAGCGGAGTCACCAATTCTGTTACAGAGAGAAATTGCTCTGGCTTGGGGTACTGCAACAGACAGATTAACTCCAGAAATCAATCCTTCCCTATATGCAAGAGAAACCAAACATATAAAACTAAAGGATCTCGATTCATACCTTATTCTGGACGGTTGATGTAGATCCCCGTTGAGCTTTTCCACTTTCGCTTGTATTAGCAATTTGCTTCCTCAACATTCAGCAAACAAGACAAGCATGCTATATATAATTGTGTTAAACCTACTCTATCATATATAATCCATAACATATAAGCATTTAAAATCATCCATGGATCAAATACTCATTTAAATACACATTATTGGACAAGAAAATATATTTCTATTGATATAAAACAGATATTACAATAGTGCAACCTCTGTCGACAGGTCTGGGAATCAAAGAAACTAAGTCCTCCACTTGGGCCTCCACCACTTCAATCCTCCATATCTCAATAGAAATCTCACAAGAAAAAGGTGTGGAAATTGAACATAGGTGTTAGAACAATTACACTCACAACAATTGCCAATTACACATGCAAATTACTCACAAAAGGAGACTGAATATGGAGCAGAACACTAATTTGTATTGAATAAGTGTACAATAGCCAACCCTATGAAGTCATAGGCTTCCACAATAAATAATTACATGAGAGATTCGAATGCATGAAGATTCCATTCGAATTTAGTCAAAAGCAGGCTTACTAAATCTAAGCAAATCCCCCATAGGTGCATAAAGCACATTCCAAATCTGTCTAGGAGCTCACGAATTGGAAAAATCAATTAGGAAAGATAATAGATGGTGGAAGGACAAATCATACATGCTTTTCATAGGAGAAAAGAGTGGAGGATGTTGAGTACAAAAAACAAGTTAACTTCACCTAGTCAAACTTTCCCAATTGCCTTAAAATTGAGAAAAAGCAGGCAATAAAGCAGAAAAAGTAGGAAATAAAGCAAAAAAAGAAGACATGCACTAGGGAGGCTAGGAATAAATCACATTTGATTCCAATAGGTTTCCCAAGTGCTCCATGAATCAAATTTAGCAAGTTTGACCACTATGGATGTGTGGAGGACAACTTGCATAAGGTGGAATATGGAAACTAGGAAAATAAGACAAAAATTGGATTAATTAATGTCTAAGGTAGCTAACTATGGGTTGATTATTCTAAAACCCCCCCTTTATCCTAACTTATGAGTAAAATATCAGAAAATTATAGGGCCTAGCAACAAGGATTAGTCACCCTTTACATACTGCGTGTCCATTTAACCAAGGAAAGAGGCAAAAACCCAGTGGGAAAAATCCTCCCTTAAACATAGACTGTAAAACAAAATTTGGAAATATTGTCATCACTCATGCATCAAAGCATGATCAGAAATCCCCAACAGTTATTTGAGATTGCTGAATGTCTTCTCACAAAAAACTTTGGTGAAGATATCTGCTACTTGTTCTGAAGATGAACAGAAGAGTAGGTGAATGGTGCCATCATGCACAAGCTGTCTGATGTAGTGCATATGGATCTCAATGTGTTTGGTTCTCTGCTTCTGAACTAGATCATTGTAGATTCAAATGGTACTCTGATTATCATAGTAGATAGTAGTTGATTATTCTGATTCGAAGCCACACTCTCCAAGTAACCCCTGCAACCATAAACATTGAGTTGTTGCATTTACAACTCCTCTGTACTCTGCTTCTATAGATGAGAGTGGAATGGCACTCTGTTTCTTGCTTGACCAACTAATTGGCCCTTTTGCAAGCATGAACACATATCCTGATGTTGAATTTTGATCTGTGTTGTCACCTTCCCAATCACTGTCAGTAAACCCAATCAAATCAATATCAGATTTAGCTTTATAGAAGATCCCATGTGTCCTTGTTCCCTGAACAAAGTTAAGAATCCTTTTGGCTACTCTCCAATGGATCTCATGAGGCTGATCCATGTATCTTGAAGCCACACTTACTGTGTAAGAAATATCAGGTCTAGTATGTGTAAGATACAACAAACATACAATCAATTTCCTATACATTGTATTGTTTACCATAGGTGAAGAATCAGCTTCTTCAAGCTTCACTCCTGAAAGGAAAGGAGTCTTGCTTGGATTGCAATCTTTCATATTAAATTTGTTAAGAAAATCCAAGGAATAATTGGACTGATTTACTTTGATTCCTTCTTTGGTTTGAGCAATCTCAAGCCCCAAGAATTGGCTCAATAAGCCCAAATCTGTGATTGAGAAGGAATGGTTCATTGCATCCTTCAAGGAGGCAATATCATCCTTTGAGCTTCTTATAATGAGGTCATCAACATATAAAACAATGATCATTAATAAACCATGAATCAGTTTCAAATAGACATTTGGATCTGATTTGCATCGAACAAAATTCAGTGATAGCAGAAAGCTATCAATCTTGGCATACCAAGCCCTGGGGGCTTGCTTAAGCCCATACAATGACTTCTTTAGCCTGCGCACAAGAGATGGTTTAGTAGCAAATCCTTGATGCTGCTGCATGTATATCTCTTTAGTGAGATCTCCATTTAGGAAATCACACTTCATATCCATGTGATGTACTTCCCATTGCTTTGAAGATGCAATGGCTAAGGCTATCCTAATGGAGTCCATCTTTGCCACTGGTGCAAAGGTCTCATTGTATTATGTGCCATGAACCTATGAGTAGCCCTTGGCTACCAATATGGACTTGTACTTCAGAGGTGAACCATCAGCAGCAAATTTGGTTTTGTACACCCACTTACACTGAACTAGCTTCCTCCCCGATGGAAGATCAACCAACTCCCAAGTGTTGCTCTTCTCGAGTGAGATGAACTCTTCCTTCATGGATGCTTGCCATATTGTATCATTTTCTACATATTCATATGTCTGTGGATCTGATTCAATCATTAGATAGCATTTCTCTACAAACATAGGATATTTCATGCACAGAGCACTCTCAAACTGAGATCTAGTCCTCCTAGGGTCATTAGGATTTCCAGCTAGTTCTCCAACTGCATCAATGGTATTGGCTTCCCATTTTGGTCTTGTAGGACTGTTAGGATCTACAATCAAATCATAATTATCATACATATCAGAATCAACATGTTCAACTATCTCTTCACTTACATTCAGAGGTTCTGGTGGTGAAGAGGATTCTCCAACTTCCACTGTTGCTAGGGGCTCTTCTTGAAATTGAACACACCTTTCAATGAAGGCTTTGTTTGTGCTAAAATTGATAATATTGTACCCTTTTTAATATTCAAAGTACCCAAAAAATAGACACTCTTGGCTTTGGGGCTGCAAAGCCTTCCTCTTTTCTGTTGGAATTCTAGCCCAAGCCCTTGAGCCAAAAATCTTGAAATGGGTCACATCTGGCTTGTGCCCACTCCATGCTTTGAAAGGAGTCATACCTTAAAGTTGTTTATGAGACACCATATTATATATAACCCAAAAAACAATTGATTCAGATCCACATCAATGAAAAATCCAAAACTTTTTGGCCTTTTGCACACATCCCAATGTACGCGGGTTTAAGGGTCAAATCCGCGTATATACACGAGAAAGGGATTAAAAGTCACATATGAAAATTATTACATGTTCTTAGGGATGATATTGAAAACATCAAAAGTAAAAAAATGGTCCATGGGGTCTAAATAATCTGTAGAGGGATAGGGAAGGCCATAAAGGTGTGATCCAACATGTGTGGTAAATTCAATTGTAACATTTTGCATGTTTGATTAGCAATTTTGTGAGTGTAATTGTTCTATATTTTGGGTTCAATTTCCACATGAATGATCATTGATCCTTATTAAGTAGAGTAGTTAAGTAAATATGAATAAGCTCAATATGGAGAGAATTACATTCATCAATTTTTCAGTTTTTTTCAGCATCAGTTTTAAAGTTCAATCTTGCAGTTATAGTTGGTTTCCAGCTTTCACAGTATGGACAGGTGATAGGTTATAGGTTCAAAGGGGTTTGTTTCCAGGATGGTTTCAATTAATGGTTATAAGGGCAGAACATGTTGGGGATTTTACATAGTTTTTGGAGCCACCCAATGGATTCGACACCTAGTCTACGTGGTTCTTTTCTACCTCATGGGGATGATAACATCCTTAGATGGAGCCACTTGTTAGCACCTATTTATTTCTGATGTTGTTGGTCTTATTGCCTTGAAAATTTTGAGTTTACATTGGTGATGAGGTGGATTTCAAGGTTTTTCTCATTTGGGTAAAGCATTAAAATTTCCCAAGTTTGGATAAAAGATAATTCTAAAGGTAAAAGAAAGAGAATTATCCAAGTTTTATAGAGATGGACTAAATTACAAAAGAAAATTTTTATATTTTTATAAAAACAATATTTTGTTTTGTCAAAATATTAAAGAAAAGTGTTTTTAGAAAAAAAATATTAGTGAAAAAAATATTTTATAAACATTTATTGACCTAAGGCCCATCTCAACACTCAAGGTATATTAATCCAAAGAACCAAAATGGTATAGGCCACAAACCTACCACGTCAATGCATAACAAATCAGAGCACATCATTAAAGTCCAAGAGCCAAGGTTATGGAGATATTGTATAACCTTTATGTGTTCCTTGCTATACATAGAAGCTGTCAAGGTATATGAATAACTAAACTATTTTTCGGTTGATGCACATGGGACAATTTTCCCATCACAAAAATATGAAAATGACAGCAAAAGAAGAGGTAGAGTTTATGACTCTGTTTTGGGAATTCGTTGCCATTTTTGCAGCTAGAAGAGCACTACAGGGAATATTATTATGAATGTTGTGGTGATTATCTAGATCTTGTTTCAAAATGCATTGTGGGGGAGAATAGAGAGGAAAACTAGATTCTCCATTTGAGAAATCATCTGCAAAAATAAATCTAAATATGGGCGTTCCCTCAGCTGCAAAAAGAAATATGAAGTTATTTGTTTAGTATTATCTTACTCTGTCTTAATGTATTTATATGGTAGGATAATCTCCATGGTTCTAGAAAATCAAGCGCAATAAGACCAAGATTACACCTGGAGCACCATACTATCAAGAAAAATATCTTGGTGTTCTTCTTGAAATGATTTTGGTTTGTATTTAAACTCCTGCAAATTAAATGAAAAATTAGTGGCTCGAATCAAACTCAATTGCATCCAACTGCAAAAAAAAAATCACTAGATCAACAAGCATTGAATCTAGTTAGGCTCAAAATCAGAGAAATGGTTTGAATTGCATGTGAAATTTTGACATGTGCTGCCATAATGATTTTTTATGTATAAGATTAACGACTCAAGAGAATTCCGCTGCTAGAAAGAGAAGGGAGGTTACTTTTCAAAGCTCTTAGTGAAATTTCATATGGGAATGCATCTCAAGACACTTGTTGGGTTTGTCGAAAATATCAACAAATGTGATTTATTCCTCAGCAGAAGCTAAAATGAAGTTAATATTGGGGATGAGAAAGGCAGTTAAATTTCATAGGAAGCATGTTTGTAGCTCTATTTCACAACACCTGGAGGATGAAGTGACAGAGTGCACATTGGTGTCTCAAAATTATAGCCAGAACCAAGTTTATTGTAGCCACGATAGTGAAGGAATGAATTGGAATCCATGATCAAACAACAAACAGAGTATCAAATGTCAATTGCAGCAGCAGAGCATGTTAGTTTTTATGGAATTGAGTGTTTTAGTCATTAACTTCCGAGACCTTTTCCTGCTAAAAAGAGATGATTTTTTATAAACCAAGAGAGGTTTGTATTCATGACATAACTATATACAATAAAATATCTCATTTTCACAAAACTTCTATGGATTGAGATAATCAAAGTAATCTTTACAGGGCAATTTTTAGGTTTTCAAATGACTGTTTTAGTCATCAAATTCAAAGAGGGGTTTCCACCAATTGGGAGTGAATTTTACAAAACTAAGAGAGTTTTTTTAGCACCATAGGAAAATATTAAAAAAAATCCATCGGGTTGTACAGATGTATTACATATTCAGAGAATTGAAAGAATCTTCAGAGTGTATTTTTCCAAAAATTTAAAGTTTACGTTGCGAGTCATCAATTTCAAAATTAGATCCTGAAGAGCTAAAGATGAAGCGGAGAAAAAAAAGACATGGATTTTGATGGGACGAGGGTCAGTCATAATAATCTCCCTCATATTTAAAACAGCTAGCACCAGCTAAGATATGCAGAAAAGTCTTTAATGCCAACTTTTCAGCAATCCGCATCATATTTTTGTTTTGTGTAAATCGTGGAAAATATGCCACGTTAGAGTTTGTTAGAAGTTTGTTTTTCCATTTGTAACTAATTTCGACCCTAAGGTCGGTCTTGGTGGGCCATAAGCACTATAAATGTACTCCTCATAGAAGGATAAAATGGGTTGGTTGGTTTTGATTATGCAAGACTATTGTGTTGGTAATACTTTTGAATTAATATACAGAGCTGAATGCTGGTTATATCCATTTACAGGAATCCTTGTGTGTTTCCAAATTACAGTCTGTGATTTTATTTTCTCATGTGAATGTGTTCCTTGTTATCTTTTACATTATGTTTCTCTTCATTTCATAGACTCATTGTATACTGGATAGGAATTCATACTCATATGCCTCCTGCCATTATCTCTAATATCCACTAAATGTTTCTTCCAAAATTGGAGTGGAATTAATCCTTGCCATGCTCTATGCTAGCAGGTTGTCATCTTTCTACTATTACTTCCAGACCCCAAATACAATTATAGTGACTGAGACACTACCTTGCTCCGGTAAGCTTTCCTATGAAAACTGTTGTGTTTCCTTGGGATTTTTTATTCCATAGCCCGATAGATCTCTATTTTGTTTCCAACCACAAACGTTTAACATTTATCTTGTGACATTATGTCTGGCCTTGTTATACGTCTATGAGATATCCCTCTCTGGAATTTGAGAATCTAGATCCCTTTCTTAAAGTGGTTATGCTATTGCCTTGGGGTCCACCTTCCCCTAACCTTGGGTGCGATTCTGAGTGCTAACATATTCTTATAGGTCTCCATGAAGAAAATCACTATTCACATCCATATGGTGCACCTCCAAGTCGCAATATTTCATCTGGTCTAAGTTTGTATAATTTACTAGCAATCAGGTGGAAATATGAAGCCTTCACTACCAACTGCTTCCTCTGACTGGTCGACAGGTCCTCTGGGGAAAATCAACTTTCCAAGAACTGAATTATTGGAGCATAATGGTCATCTTCAATCTCTACTCGGAATAGCTACGCATCAGGAAATACATCATCAATATTGGTAGGTTATTCTCTTGTCTCAATACAAGATAGATGATCAAGGCCAACATTCAATCATCCTGGATTCACAATTATCTCAAAGTCGAATTCCTGGAAAAGTAGCAGCCATTGACAGATCTTCCCCCCTAACACAAGCTTATTAACTAGATATTGCAAAGTGGAGTGGTTCGTGAACATTTTTATGTGATCTCCCAAAAGATAGTGCCTAAGCTTTTGCAACATGTAAGCCATGGCCAAGCCCTCTCTCTTAATGGTTGTGTAGTTCCTTTCAGCAAAAGACAGTTTCCTACTTGCAATTGTGGTTAGATGATCCAGGTCCCCCCCGCCTAGTNAACATGTAAGCCATGGCCAAGCCCTCTCTCTTAATGGTTGTGTAGTTCCTTTCAGCAAAAGACAGTTTCCTACTTGCAATTGTGGTTAGATGATCCAGGTCACCCCCGCCTAGTTTCACAAGTACTACCCCCAACACCACAGAAGACGCGTCGACATGGACATGGAATTCCTTGTTCCGGTCAGGTATACAAGTATAGGTGTCAATGCCATCTTGGCCTTCAGTGTGTGAAATCTTCCTTGACACTCTTGATTCCACTCAAATGCAACATTGTTCTTTAACAACTTCTCCATAGGGGCAGTAATCACAACATATCCTTTGATGAACTTGCGATAGTACCCCATGTGTCCTAGTGTCACACGAAGCATATTCACATTAGTCGGTGGTGGAATACTAAGGATAAGCACAATCTTAATAGGGTCGACCAACAACCCTTGTTTACACACGATGTGTCCTAACAGCATCCCAAATGGCGCACAAAAAATGCAATTCTTTGAATTCAATGCAATTTGATGTTGTTGACATCTTTCTAGTATCAACCCCAGGTTTTCTAAATGATCCTTAACTAGACCATAAAATGTCCAATCATCCATGTATACCTGCAGGAACTTCTGAATGAAATCTTTAAACGCAGTGACAACCACTTGAGAAAATATCGCTGGTGCATTCTTCAATCCAAAGGGCATCACTATATATTGAAAACAACCCCATTCAATGAAAAATGTCATCTTATGCCAATTTTCCTTTGCAATTTGGATCTGGTGATACCCCAAAAATCCATCCGTGAAGGAGTACATCTCCTGAATGCCTACCCCTTCAAGGACCTCATCTGTAAAGGGAGTTGGAATTAAAGGATCATGCAGGATGACATTGCTTAGCTTTCTCAAGTCGACACAAATGCGAACCTCTCAAGTCTTCTTGTCTTGAACTGCCATAGGGCTTACGATTATGATTCTTTGATAGGATCAATGGTTCAATCTTCCAACATTCGGTCGATTTGAGCCTTGACATGTTCTTTGTATCATGGGTTCAGTCGATATGGCCTCTGTCACATAGGTTTCGCATCTGGTTTCAATGGGATTTCCATCTCCCCTAGATCCCCTAATATCCCTTTACTTTTCGAGAATCATGTCGAAAAGATATCTGGAACTCATGCAATAGATCTATGATTTGTGCCATTGTTTCATCATCCCAATAGTCCCCAATATTAGCAAACTTTGGGTTCTCTTCCATCCCAATATTAGCCTTTATTATATTCAGTGGCTGACTCGTGGGGTCAGTTGGTATGTTTGGTGCTACAACATCGCGACTTCCTTGTGATTCCAGAATATTGACATTCTTCATGTCTTCATCATCTCCAGGTTCTCCAGATAGATTGTAACGAGTCATAATGTATTGCATATGACACTACGTATGTGGATCTATAGGGTATGTGACCCAAACAAACTTCAATACTACATCGTGGATGAGTTGGAGTGCATTGTGGAACTTAGAGTTAGCATCCTGGAAACTTAAATTCTATCCAAAGAAAATCGATAGCTCCTCCCATGTAATTATGGTTCTGCATAGTTCTGCTGCTACATACCAAAATCTAGGCATCTCTTGCAAAGTATGAACAAAAGCATGGACCCACTCATCCTTGGGTCACGACTCCCACAAGGCCTGACATTCCATCAATTGACCGGTGGGGTAATTCTTCCCATCATATCTCCCAGCGTGATAGATATCTCAATCACTAAAGTGCACCATCATAATTCATTAACACTATGCCCATTCATGTATTTTCTATTTGCGAGTCGTCCACCATCTTGTTGCAGTAGTCTTCAATACTTCTTCCAACAACACCAACCTTTGTGGTTTAGACACTTCTTCTTCAAATTCTTTAAGGAATTCAGATAGCTCTAGAAGCCCCTCATATATTGTCAACTCAATAATCTCAGTCACAATGTGACATAGGGATTGCGTGACCAGTGCACACTTTCTAAAAGACACCTCATGCAGCTGATTTTGCTGATTTTTTAAAGCATCATCAGAATCGGAGACTGCAGAGTTAACTCTGCTCCATTCGAGTTTTCCATCGATTGTAGGGTCAATATAGTGTTCGGAGATATTGTAGGCATGATCCCAGCCTCTACCAACTTCATCCTTAATAGGTTCAATATACCGGCATCCTTCGTAAGGGTCCATGGGAGCAATGACCCTGATATCTTGGTTTTCGAATGTCATAACCCATTTCTTGAAATTGATAACTCATTAGAGGAAATTTGGGGTCTAAAATGGGCCTTATAAGAAACGTGCCAAATTAAGTTTTTGTGAGTTGGAATTCAAGAACCAATAGAATTTCAATAAAATAAGTCAACCATAATGGTTGAATTGACATATTTGTCATTAAAAAAAACTACTTTTTTTGTTCGTATTTTTGACATATCTCATTGTATTTTTACTCAAATTTCGATCGGGAGAGTTCGTTGGATGTGGAATTTGATTCCGCATCCAATGAGTACCCACACTGCATACTTTTGATAGATCCCTCTACCCAAAAAACAAGAAATACCTGAAAAAACATGATGATGACATCATCATCACATTTTTTTAGGTATTTCTTGTTTTTGGGGTAGCGGGTTCTGTCAAAAGTATGCAGTGTGGGTACTCGTTGGATGCGGAATCAAATTCCGCATCCAACGAGCTCTCCCGATAGAAATTTGAGTAAAAACACAGGGAGATATGTCGAAAATATGAACACAAAAAGTAGTTTTTTTTCTTTCTTCCTCCAAAATTAATCAATATTATTTTATTATTTTAACTATTATTTTATTATTTTCCTTAGGAGGCCCATTTTAGACCCCAAAATTACTCTAATGTCCATGTTATCATCGGCCCATATAAACACCAACAGCACAGGATAAGAGCCTCCACTATAAAATAATTCAATAACATCAAAATCAACATATGTCTTCATACCTTCGACATTAACAACCAAGTTAGTGACACGACCAATAGGCTGAACCTTGGCCTGGTTTTCTAATCACAGTTGCATAGGGGAACATCCCAATGTTGGCCTTCCCATCAGCTTCCAAGTCTTCTTGGTCAAAATATTGACATCCAACCCAAGATCCAAAATAACTGAGTCGAATTCATAGTCCCTGATCTCGATGTTCATTCTCATTTCTTTACCTATGTTTCTATTATGGGGGGGATTCACTGCAGAATCTTTCAGAATCTTGTTTCAGTGGTATAAAAACTTATCAATCTCAACGAGAGCCTCGATATCTATGTCTAGTGATAGAAAACTCTCAAAAAATAGTTGCAAGGTACCATGTTGTCACGATGGTCCTACCTCTACAAAAGGATCAAAATAAAATGGAATTTCAACAACAGGTGACTTACCTGAATTTATTACAATTGTGTGCTTGGCCTCAAAGAAGGTATCTTTCTCTATCACAATATCAAATGCTTCCTTTTTCTTCCCAGCAAACCGAATTTGTTGACGGGGTCCGTCTTCTTCGGTCGGTGCGCCTGCACAAGTGACGATGGTAATGTCGACAGCCTAGGATCTAGGTTATGCTAGAATCATTGCAATTTTTGGTCCTTGATTCTGGTTCTAAGCTTGGTTCAGGGGTGGATTTTGATTTGGCGGCAGGTTCATAGGCTGATTTTGATCCTGAAGCGGGATATGAGTCCGATTCTGCAACGACTACTGGTTTTTCTACTTGATTTTTGTTTTGGAACTAGTTTTGAAACTGAGGGATGTTCCCAGCCTACCACTTCATAATTAAATAAGGGGAATTTTCAACATTATGCTTGCTTGTTATGCAATATGTACATTGAGCATGAGGAAACACCCTATGGTAGTGCCCAAATACTTTACAGGTGTAACACTGGATTGATTCTCGACCTCGTCCTCCCCCTCATCTGAATCCTACTCCTTGTCCCCTAAATCCTTCTCAGAGTTATCCTCGACGCTGGTACTATGGTTGAGCTACTTGATAATATTGTGGTTGGGCTAGATGCTGTGGAGGATTCGGTTGCTGCTAAATGTAGTGTGCTGCCTGAACATATTGCGGTTGAGGCTAAGCTATCAACAATTGATTATACTGTGGTCATGGTACAAACTGAAGTTGTGCCACAATTTGTGGCTGAAGTGTGAAATACATGTGATTTCCCATGTCTGATGTGTAGACCTAAACACTCTATTAATTCTGTAATTTAAATTAAAAATTTTGAATTTGAATTACTCCACAAAAAACCTTCTTGGAGTGGGAAAATTGGGGAATTATTTTGGGAAATTTTATGGGAAAGGAAGTGATCAGTGGGAATAAATTGAATACATTTTATAAATTTAATTTCCTCTTCCCTAACACATTTATATCTAGTTCCATTTAGTTTTCAGAATCCTCTATGCGGAAACCTACTTCCACGCTTCTAGGCAACCAAACCGTGAAACTAGGAAGAGTAGTTCATCATGTTTCAACCAGGGGCTTATGGAAACTTGCAGAGGGTTTTTACAGTAGTAATATAACATAAATAATAGGTAAAAACATCTTTCATAATTTCTTGGGTGTTCTTAGAAGTTTTGACCAAGGCAAACCCCCGCGCAGAGGAGGATCCCAAAAGGTGGTACAAACCAAATGAAAAATGGTTATGAATATGGTTATGCGAAGGTGGATATTTCATTGACCCACAGGAACTTATAGGGCTCATTTTTAGTTTACAGAACTAATTTTATATCAGATTTAGCAAAACTAGTCACTAAAAGCTAGTAATCTAGCTAGGGTCTAAAGAAAGTAGTTAAATCAAGTTAAATCGATTTCTGTAAAACATGAGAATTATAAAAGAGGTAAATTTAAGTTTTATGAACATGTAAAATTTCTTAAATCAGTTCCATATAATGACATATTCCTTATAGCACTCATATTTTTTTCATTTTCCCCCATACAATGATAAAGTAGGCCCTTTTAGGGAAAACCGAGACAAGATTCTTTATGGGTAGGGATATTTCAACTTGATAATTGTAATTTTCAGAATATTATGAAATTAAAGAATGTATATTACATAATGGACTGACTATTACAAATATTCTCCAAAAATAAGGGGCAGGAGGCCCGGATCATGACCAACAAGGGGTTGTGAGCATAAGTTGAGCTAGGGATTCACTAGAGCACGACCTGAACTTGATGGAGTCTTCAAATATCTCTATAAATTATTCAATTCCTACAATATAGCGCTCCACAACTGCAATGGAAGAAAAGGGGATGGAAGGAGAGGGGAATGGAAGGATGGGGCTCATCTCCCAGTAGTCTGAGGCACAACACTCAGAAGTAATGCTCTCATAAGAATCAACAATCAAATCATCAACCAAAATGAAGCAATGGGTTTGAATTCATATTTTATAGACTTATGGATGACCTGCTTAGTAATTTGAGGCCAATGGTGACCTATAGAGCAAGTCAACCCCATGGGTGACCTAACCCTAGCCACAAAAGCGCCCCCCTTTGGGAAATTAGGCAAGTAGGACCATATGTAATTGTTTCCAAGTATGAATCATCCTTCACAATTAGAAACTATTCCCTCCCTTAGTCAAAAGCTGCCTCTTTTGAGTTATGACAGCTTTCTGTTTTTTCTAGGTCATGAGGAAACTCTTTCTTTCCTTCAAAAAACTTTCCTTCTTTTCTCTTATAGCTTTTCTAAGCTTCATAAGAGGAAACTAGGCCCTCCCCTTTGAAATACTTTCCTACTTTTTCCATTGTCTTCTTTTCTGCTTTTAGGCAACTTCCCTCTATTCTCCTACTTGCTTTTGTCATGGACTTTCTTATTTTTACCAAGACAAGTTGACTAGATTTCCCCAATTTTCTCTCTGGACATGGTAGCCTTAATTCCACATCATGATTGTGCATAATAAATAAAATTTCTGAAATAAAATTAAATACATGCCTTAGAACAATTATTAGCAAAAAATTATCCTAGGAGGAGAAATTAATAACAACTTGAGCCCCTAGGAAATAATCATGGTCAACACTTTTAATGGTCAATTGGAGGGGACATGATAGTCCTCCCCTCCAAAATTTGCTAGTTTTCAAGCAGAGACAAAGCACAATGCTACAAGATCTGCTCACCCTCCCAAGTGGCATCTTCACTGGGAAATCCTTTCCACTGTATCAAGTATTCCTTGATTGTTATGTTTCTTAATTTCCTTTCTCTGCTCATCAACACTTTCTCTGGTTCTAATACCAAATTGACTTCATGATCTGGAGGAGTTGTTTCTTCATAAACCACTATTTGTTGCCCCATTACCTTCTTCAAACAAGAAACATGAAAAACATTATGGATTTTGTTGTTTGCTGGAAAATCCAACTCATAAGATACTTCACCCACTTTTCTGCTAATCTTGTAGGGTCCATAAAATCTTGGTTGAAGTTTTTATGCCCCCTTCTTCTTCAAGGAAGACTGTCTATAAGGTTGAAACCTTAAATACACTAAGTCTCCCACTTGAAACAATCTGTATATTCTGTGCTTATCTGCAAAATTCTTTTGTTGATTATGTGCCATCTGTTGATTGTACTTCAGTGCCTTTAAAATGTATTGGTTGTCCTGCAACCAATCTTTATCCTTTTGTGCCTTACAGTATCTAAATACTAGATATGCAAAAATTGGAGCTTCATACCCATATAAGGCCATAAAGGGAGTCATTCTGATAGAAATATGAAAGGTAGTGTTGTAACAAAACTCACCCAAGTGGAGCCAAGTTTCCCAAGATCCTTGTTGTCCCGTAACATAGCTACGGAGGTACCGTTCAAGCCACTGGTTCATTCTCTTTATTTTCCCATCTATTTGGGGGTGATAGCTTGTGCTCATGTTCATATTTGTTTCAAGTAAACTGAAATAAGTCTGCCAAAAGGCACTAGTAAATTTACTATCTCTATCACTTATGATAACCTTGGGCAGTCCATGCAGTCTGAAAATATCCTTAAAGAATAGATCAACAACCTCACTAGCTGAAATAGTGGATGATACTGCAAACAAATGTGCATATTTTTTCAACCTATCAACCACCACAAAAATACTATCTTTCCCTTGTGACTTTGGCAGCCCCATGATAAATTCCATTGATACACTTTCCCACTTTCTATCCGGAATAGGAAGAGGCTGGAGGAGTCCATTGGGGTGTGAGTGCTCAACCTTGTTCTGATAACATGCAAAAAATTCCTTCACATACATTAGGACATCATCTTTAATACCTTTCCAAGTAAATCTCTCCCTTACCTTACGGTAATTTTTCAGAAAACCAGGGTGACCAGCCACTGGCGCATCATGTGCAGCTCCTAAAATATTCCTCTTTAGTGCAGATCTTGGCACTAAGAAAATTGTGTCTTTGTAATACATGAGGTCATTATGTACTCTATACTCTTCATTTTGGTTCACCCCATCCAAAACATCACAAACAAACTGATCTTTAGAGTATTCAGTAGCCAACTAGATCTTCCAATCCTTACATATTTGGAGAAAAGAAAATGTGGCCTAATGGGAGAGTGCATCAACCACAACATTCATTTTTCCTTTCTTATTCAATGTCAAAATCAAAATATTGAAATTTACTTACCCATTTTTCCTGCCTATCATTGAGTTCCTTTTGGGTAAGGAAGTGTCTAAGACTATTGTGATCAGTCTTCAAAATGAATTTACCTCCAACCAAGTACCGTCTAAATTTGGCCAAGGCATGCATGATGGCTAGCATCTCTTTATCATATATAGAATATAGCCTTTCATGTGGCTGCAATTTTTTTCTCTCAAAAGAAATTGGATTCCTGTCTTGCATTAAGATAGCCCCAATACCTACCCTAGAGGCATCACATTCCAGCAGAAAAGGTTTAGAAAAATCAGGCAAGGCTAGTACTTTCATTCCAGGAAAAGAATTTTCAACCTCCTCACTCAAACTGAATGTAGCCTTCTTAGTCAAATATTTCAAGGGTGCACTGTATTGGGAGTATCCTTTGACAAATCTGCGGTAGTAGTTTCAAAGTCCAATAAAACCTCTCAGCTCAGTAAGGTTCCTTGGGCTTGCCCATTCCAATATGGCCTTTATTTTTTCTGGATCTACCTTAACACCCTCTTGGAATATCACATGGCCAAGATACAACAATTCTGTCATGCCAAACTCACACTTAGACATCTTGGAAAAAAATGACAAATCTACCAGCATAATGAGCACCTCCAACAAGTGGTGCAAATGCTCCTCCCATGTCATACTATAGATTATAATTTCATCAAAAAACACTAGAACATACTTACGGAGCTGTTTCTTGAATACCTTGTTCATGCATGATTGGAAAGTGGTTGGTGCATTAGTCAAGCCAAATGGCATGACCAGAAACTCAAAGTGGCCAAAGTGACAATGGAAAGCTGTCTTTTGTATGTCCTCCTCCCTCATCCTGATTTGAAGGCACCCCGATCAAAGATCAATTTTGGAGAAAGTAGTTAAATTTAAGAAAGTAGTTAAATGATTGGTAGACAGAAAACTTCTCTTCCCATGTAGCAATAGTTTCAGCTTGGGATTCAGGATCTTCCTTAGGAATCTCTACAAATTTGGGCATGGTAGGTCTTGGCTACAATTTGGGTTCCTCTCTAAATTCAAGTGGCCTATTGTGAGGCCTAGTCTTGGAAAAAAAAATCCCCCCCATGACCTTTCTTTCTTCATAATGGGAGCTAATACTGGTCCCTTCCCCATCTTTCTCTCCCAGCTGTTTAGCCAAGAATTCTCTGGTCTCTTGACCAGACTGTATGGATTTTGTGGATATGTCTTGCATACCTCTTAGTATATTCTTAACAAAATTATGGAATTCATCTTTTTCATCCCTTTATTCATGGAATCTCCCATCCACAGATTCTACTTCCTCCTCCTGAGGAATCTTTCTAGTGGTGTCGAAATTGTATTTTGTACCCATTGAATAATATCAAGAGCAGGTATGGAGGACCATGCTTTGATACCACTGTGATATCCCAAGTGTGGTGTGAATACCTGAACACTCTTATAATTCTATAATTTAAATTAACATTTTTGAATTTGAATTACTCCACAGAAAACCTTCTTGGATGGGAAAATTGGGGAATTCTTCTGGGAAATTTTATAGGCAAGGAAGTGATCAGTGGGAAGAAATTAAAGAAATTTCAGACATTTAATTTCCTCTTCCATAACAAATTTATATCTATTTTAATTTAGGTTTCTGAATCCTCTATGTAGAAACCTACTTCCACGCTTCTGGGAAGACAAACTGTGAAACTAGGAAGAGTAGTTCAGTCTGTTTCATCCAAGGGCTTATGGAAATTTGTATAGGGTTGTTATAGAGTTAATATAACACAAATAAAAGGTAAAAAAAAATTTCATAATTTCTTGGATGTTCTTATAAGTTTTGGATGAATTTGAGTTTTTTCGGCAGTTTTGGACAAGGGAAACCCTGCTGCAGAGGACGATCCCAAAAGGTGGTACGAACCCAATGAAAAATGGTTCTGGAGATGGGTATGGGAATTTTTTTATTTAAGTGACCCAAAATAACTTAAATGGATCATTTTTAGTTTATAGAACTCATTTTATATCAGATTTAGCAAAACTAGCCACTAAAAGCTAGTAATCTAGCTAGGGTCTAAAGAAAGCAGTTAAATCAAGTCAAGTCGATTTATGTAAAACATGAGAATTATAAAATATGTAAATATAAGTTTTTTTAAAATTTAAAATCACTTAAACCAGTTCCACAGCATGAAATATTCCTTATAGCACTCATATTTGTTCATTTTCCCCCATACATTGATAAAGTAGGCCCTTTTAGTGAAAAATGAGACAAGATTCTTTATGGGCAGGGATATTTCGACCTGATAACTGTAATTTGTATAATATTATGACATTAAATAACATATATTACATAATTTACTGACCATTACAGATATGCTCCAAAAATAAGGGGCAGGAGGTCTGGATCATGACTAGCAAGGGGTTGTGAGCATAAGTGAAGATAAGGATTTAATGGAGCTCGACCTGAACTTGATGGAGGATGAAAATAACTCTATAAATACTTCAATACCTATAATATATCTCTGCATACCTGCAATGTAAGAAAATGGGATGGAAGGAGAGGGGAATGGAAGGCTGGGGCTCATCTCCCAGTAGTCTGAGGCACAACACTCAGAAGTAATTCTCTCATAAGCATCAGAAATCAAATCATCAACCAAACTGAAGAAATGGGTTTGAATTCATCTTTTATAGACTCATGGATAACCTTCTTAGTAAGTTGAGGCCAATGGTGACCTGTGAGAGAAAGTCAACCCCATGGTTGACCTAACCCTAGCCACAAAAGTGACCCCTTTGAGAAGTTAGGAAAGTACGACCATATAGAATTGTTTCCAAATATGAATCATCCTTAACAATTAGAAATATTCCCTCCCTTAGTAAAAAATTTTCCTCTTTTAAGTTATGACAGCTTTCTGCTTTTCCTAGGTCATGGGGAAACTCTTTCTTTCCTTCAAAAAACTTTCCTGCTTTTCTCTTACAGCTTTTCTAAGATCCATAAGAGGAAACTGCACCCTCCCCTTTGAAATTCTTTCCTACTTTTTCCTCTGTCTTCTTTTATGCTTTTAGGCAACTTCCCTTTATTCTCCTGCTTTCTTTTGTCATGGACTTTCTTACTTTTATCAAGGGAAGTTGACTAGCTTTCCCCAATGCGCCCTCCTAACATGGAAGCCTTAATTCCACATCATTATTGTGCATAATAAATAAAATTAAATACATGCCATAGAACAATTATTAGAAAAATTTATCCTCAGAGGAATAATTAATAACAGCTTGAGCTCCTAGGAACTTAGCATGGTCAACACTTTTAATGGTCAATTGAAGGGGACATGACACTATGGCTACAACTGTGATGGAATAAACTGCATTGGCGGGGGTGGTGTATACTACACCTAGGATGTTGGCTACACCATCTGTTGCCAAGTCTACGATTGCTGGATCACGCGGGTATCCATGCCCTTCACAAAGTATGAATCATATGTTTTCTCTTGAAACAAGTCATAAGCTTGGTAGTCTTTATCCTTGTGCCCCACTAAGCGACAAAATCTTCAATACAAACTTTCTTCCTTTCTAACCATCTTCTGCATGTAGCTACATTTTTTGTGTCGATGCCCATATACCTGACATACCTGACACTATGGCACACCGGCGCAACTCAACGGGTTTGGTGCTCTTGAGAGAAAATAATTTTGAAAAGTCGGATAGGTGTCCTTGGTGTGTCCTTCCACATGACACCATGTGCAATAGAGGTCATCATGTTATTCCTTTCCCTTTTTGATATGTTGCAGTTGGAGTGTCAAATTTGCTAGTTGTTCCTGAATTTGGTTCATGCCAACTATAGTCTCCACAATAGGTGAAGCTTCTAACTTCATCCCGATCTCGAGAGCCTCGCTCTGCGTCATGATATTTTACTGCATTAACGGTTGTCTAATGTGTGAGACCAGTGCAGGGATGAGCCACTCTTTATGCTGAACACTGCTCATTTTGAAGCTAACTCAGGCCATCAACATCTTAAACCATTGATCGAAATCCCAAATAGTTTCATTCGAGAACTACTTGATATCTTTGAGTTCTGTAATATATCGGGCCTCATATTTTGGGTTTCTTAAATTCCTCAAATATCCCTTCCAGGATATCATCCAGTGCTTTTTTCCGTGATTTCCTAACCAACCTATATGAATGTCATGTACCAATCAAGCACACGACTGCTGAGGGTGGTCTCCAACTAGCTTTTCTTGATATCATTGTCCATAATATGTCTTGAAGTCGAGACCGCTTCACATAAGAACCAATACTGTTCTAGGTCATCAGTCCCATTTCCATGGAACATTGGTAGCTTCATCTCATCTCCCACCATTTTGGGCCTTCTTCCTCCAAATGAT
Organism: Pseudotsuga menziesii; assembly: GCA_001517045.1. NCBI lineage: Eukaryota > Viridiplantae > Streptophyta > Pinopsida > Pinales > Pinaceae > Pseudotsuga > Pseudotsuga menziesii. The sequence goes on along the minus strand of LPNX010343989.1, from coordinate 268,058 downwards.
GCTCTACTACTAGACTATTGCTGACACATTGGACAAGTCTACGTAGAATGCACTTTTCTACCTATTGGTGGAGTAGTGCATGGAGGTGTGGACACGATACTGTTGGGGTTCAAGATTACTGCTACCCTAGGTGTAGCCTGGGCTTGTTCATCCTTGTCCTCCCTGTAGGGTCGCTTCGTCCCATGTGGTTGTTATTCAAAGCCTTATTTCTCGATTGTAGCAGGAACTTCCCGTGTCCTTTGCCTCTTCTCTTATCAAAACCTTGCTCCTCCCCTCATACAACCACTTGTTTTCTCGATGACCCTCACAGTCTCATCAAAAATCATACCCATCTACCCCTTATCTTGCCATTTGTCACCCCCCTTTCATTGTAATGTCCACTGCCTCCACACACCAAAGTTCCACTACTCAAGGTGCATTTTTAGAATACCCTTCTCGCAGGCAAGCATCTTAATCGATAATTGTAGAGACAGCAAGAACCTATCTCGTGGTCCATTGAATAACTCCCTTTCTTCTTCCCTGTATGACTTAGTGGTATTGAATGCAAACTCAGTGATGTAACCTTCCAGAATAATATCCATCCATACTTCGACAGCTCGCAATGCCTTGTTGTCAGTTTCTCGCAATTACTAGATCAGAGGTGAATGGAGTTCAGTGAATTGCAAATAAATCTTGAGCATTTGAGCCGCATTGTTTAGAGAAATTCCAGATAAAATAGAGTGTTTTTTGCAAGACTTTCTACAGATTTATCACCATTAGCGCAGGAAGAAATGGAAGAAACCCAAATATTTCTTACCCCCTTAAATTTATTAGATTAGAGGGAATAAATGGTTATTCAATTGAAATCTAAGGGTCTCTACATAATTACCAATTGAAATCCAAGTACTTCAATAGACTTGATGAATCCTATGGATTTTTATTTTGGATTATCTCAAGAGAGCTCCTGTTTCATATAGAATTTTTAACAACCCCAAATGAAGTGTGGGTTGAACTAGAATCACTCTTTGGGAAAACTTATGAATTATGAGGACATCAGTTTGAGAACGAGCTCATAAGCCTAATCCCAACACATTTTCAAACTATCCAGGAGTTATTCATGAAGTCCATTAGAGGACATTTCAACTCAAAATGGGCCTTTTAACTCTAATTCAAATTCCATGTCACCATCTGTTAGCCAATGAAACTGATTTAAATTTCAAATACCATATAACTTTTTTAATATCAAGTTGGGGATAGGTATCATAAAAAAACTACTTTTTTTATTTGTATTTTTGACATATCTCTGCGTGTGTTTACTAAAATTTTGATCAGGAGAGATCGTTGGATGTGGAATTAAATTCTTCATCCAACGAGTACCCACTTGACATAATTTTGATGAACCCTGCTACCCAAAAAACAAGAAATACATGAAAAAACGTGATAACATCGTCATCACGTGTTTTCAGGTATTTCTTGTTTTGGGGGTAGCGAGGTCCATCAAAAGTATGTTGAGTGGGCACTCGTTAGATGAGGAATTTAATTCCATGTCCAATGAGCTCTCCTAATCGAAATTTGAGTAAAAAAACAGGGAGATATGTAGAAAATACAAACAAAAATGTAGTTTTTTTCTTTTCTTCCTCCAAAATTAATAAATATTATTTTATTATTTTAACTATTATTTTATTAATGTTTTTAGGAGGCCCATTTTGAGTTGAAATTTCCTCTAATGCAAGTCTCTACTACTTCAGATAAAGTAATGTGGGATTGAGAATAAAGAGTATCAGTTGATATTTTCTATCCTTTCGAAGTTGGGGCCAACATTCTGAGTGTTTGTAAGAACCTTTAATTCTATCAAATTAACACTTCGAAACTAGAAAATTCCAACACTAGCTCGATTCATGGAATCCATCACCTAGGAGAAATACAAACTAGTTCAAATGGGCATCATCAAGGCTAAGGATCAATATTTTTCCATGGGTGTTTTGAATTCCTCCAACAGAAAGCGGAAGGAAAATAATCTGAAGTAGCCAAAGAAGAGGAAATTAGGATAACACAAGTCCAGTGATGGGGATTCAAATCCTCCCAAGGAGAAGGACAATAAAGGGAAAGATATAACCAAATGAACACATTTACACAAGGGATGGAATCTAGGGAGCTCATTCCTGAACAAAACCATTGGTCTGATGGTGCAACTGCTAGAGAAAAAAAACATCTATGTCCCAGATGGTGCAAGAAAGAAAGATGGCACTTCCAGTTCAGGAAAAAAGGAGAAATGTCATGCCTTATTAGTAGGTACTTATAATTCCAAAAACTTCATCATTTATTCAGGGGATTCTAGACACATGGTTTCCACCAGATATATCTCCTCCTCCATCCATTCAAATTATGTCCCAATAGTTTGAATGGGAGATGTCTCTGAAATCCAGACCAAGGGAATTGGTAGGATTTATTTGGAGCATGGTTACTTCAATGATGTGCTCTATGTACCAGAATTGGAAGAAAAATTATTGTTATTCTATAAAATGACTCATACAGGAGAAGCAAAGAGACTGACATTCACTCTTGACTTGGTAGAGACTGTAGAAATATCATCCAACGAAGTTGTAGAAGTTGGGTATGCAGACCACCATGAGAGAATGTACAAGTTCTCGAATTCCCCCCCTATTTCCAATTACCAAGTGCTCCTCTCTCATGCCAAAAAGAATTCCAAGATACATCATGAAAGTTTTGGACACATGAACTACAAATATCTCAAAGCACTGCACAAAGATTATATGGTCGAAGGACTTCCTAAAATCAAATCATCAAATGGAGCTTGCATTGGGTGTGTAGTGGGGAAGCATCCAGAGTGCAATTATGAGAGGGGTAAGGAAAGGAGAGCCTCACAACCTATTGTATTGATACACTCAGACCTGATTGGTCCTATACCAACTCCCTCCTATGGTGGATGAAGTTATGTACTCACATCCATTGATGACTACTCGATATTCTGCTGGGTGTACTACCTTAAATTGAAATATGAAGTTTTTGAGCGATTGAAGATTTGGAAGGACTTAGTAGAGAATAAAAGTGGGAATAGGATAAAAATAATTAGGATTAATAATGGGAAGGAGTATTTCAACAAAAAAATGTAGAAACTTTGTGAGGAATGTGGCATTCAAATGCAACATTCAACTCCCAACACACCATAGAAAAATGGTGTGGCGAAGAGGAAAATTAGATCTCTCAAGGAGCTGTCCACATGCATGATTGAGGAAAGGGATATAAGTCCCAAGGTATCATCTGAGGCTATTAATTGTGTTGCACATATAAAAAATAGGGAATTCCACCAATTAGTTAAAATAAATACTCCTTTCGAGGCATGGTTTGGCCATAAATCAAATGTCTCAAATTTCAAGATTTTTGGATCAAGAACATGTGCTCGAATTCCTTTTGAAAAGAGGAAGGCCTTGCAGCCACAAAGAAAGGAATGCATCATGGTTTCTTATGGTGAAGATACAAATTGTTAAAAACTCTTTGACACATCCACACTCAATACTTTCATTGAGAGGAATGTGCAATTTCAAGAGGAACCAATACCATATTTTGAGCTTGCACCGGGGGAATGCTCTTCTCCCCAACACCTTGATGAGCTAAGTGATGATTCATGTTCTGTATTTTCTGAAATTTATGACAATGATATGGATTTGGATGAAATTGATGTAGATGAGTCACCATGAAGGCCCAAGTGGGATGAAAAAATCATACAAGCTACAGGGGAATTGGAAGGCAATCCCCAAGAGCCTAGGAACACTAGATCTCAATATAAAAATGCTTCCTTTGCAAGTGAAAGTGCTCTTGCTGAGAATTGTTATATGTTGATTGGATCTGATTCAAAGTCATATCATCAAGCCTGTCATGACCCAATATGGAAAACAACAATGGAATAAGAATTTCATTCTCTCCAAGTGAATGAAACATGGGAATTGCTTCCCCTTCCTCCCAATAGGAAGCTTGTTCAATGAAAGTGGATCTTTCGAACCAAACCTACTAATTATGGTTCATATGCAAAGTACAAAGATATATTAGTTTCAAAGGGATACTCTCAAGTCCATGGTCTAGACTACACCAAATCCTTTGTACTGGTTGCAAATATGGATTCCATACAACTAGTTCTAGCAATTGCAGCTAGTAAGGGTTGGAAAGCGCACCATATGGATGTCAACAGTTCATTCTTACATGGTGATATAGAGGAGTAGATATACATGCAGCAACTTAATTTTTTCCAAGAGTATCCTTAACTTGTTTTTAGGTTGAAGAAATCAATATATGGACTCAAGCAAGACCCCGATCGCACATGTCATCTCACATGGGGACCACTACTCCTAGAGATACCACAATTACATATTACATGATGCTACACTCGAGAATATTGCCCTGACTTACAATGGATGTTGTACCTCAAAGTCTAGACACAATTTCAACATCCTATAAAGGGGTAAGAAACATCCCCAATGGGGGTCCAACAACATACAATGATAATATACATCAGAATATCTTCTGAAGTTACAAATACATCAACACTCCCTCTTAACTGGAAAGGTATTCTCTCTCTACACACTCATCAACACATTTGGTTAGGTATTTATTTCATCATCATCATCATGTTGGTTGTGGAGCCTAATCTTCCAGAACCAGAGATATTATTTAGTTGTGTTTGTACCCTAGGTGTACTGTACACTCATTTCCCTTGCCTTGGGGTTTAGGGAAGCTCCCTTGAAAATGGGGTTTCGGGGAAATGCCCCCGAGACACGGGGGTTCAGGGGAAGTGCCCCCGATATAAGGGGGTTTGGGGGAAGAGTCCTTGAGAAACAGGGGTTCGGACCCATGGTATTGGGTTAACTGTAGTATTTTTTGTAGTGTGTTGGCCAACAGTTATGCCGACCCATGGTATTGGGTTAACCATAGTATTTTCCCATTATATTTTTCCCCTATAAAAGAAAGCATTGTAACATGGTTGTGTATGGTATTATAGCATTGTAAATAATCTTTGTGACTGTGTGAGAGAGACTGTGAGAGAGTGACGAGGAAGTGCAATGGTTTTGTTGCAGGTTGTATCCCTTCATCTTTCTGTACTGTATTAAAATGACTTGAAATTTCTTTATGGATGTAGCCCATCGTTTGGGTGAATCACATTATATTTGTGTCTCTTTGTAATTTGTTTAATGTGTTTTTCATCTTGTTTAGTGATTTAACTGTATATTTTTTATTGCTCTGCGGTCCTGTTTTCTAACAATTGGTATTAGAGCCGAAAGGTCTATTTGGCTGGTAAACTCACAGGAAAGAAGCGTTCCTAGTTCGAGTGGGAGCAATGATAGAAGAGGAAAATTTTAGGGTCAATATATTTAACGGCCAAAACTATCAATTATGGAAGATGAAAAGGGAGGACTATTTGTACCTGTCGTTGGGCGGAAAAGAAAAACAGCCAGAGGCTATGAAGGATGAAGAATGGGAGGTTCTTGACAGAAAGGAACTGGGAAAAATACATCTGTGGCTACCTTCATCGATGGCTTTCAATATTTCAAAAGAAAAAACAATGAAGGGTGTGATGAGTGCATTGGTTAAGCTCTACAAAAAACCATTGGCTTCCAACAAGGTATTTTTAATGAAGCATTTACTTAATATGAAGATGTCAGAAGGTGGATCTATTACCGATCATTTAAATGAGTTTAATACACTTACCAGTCAGTTAAGTTCTGTAAACATGAACTTTGATGATTAGGTTAGGGATCTTCTAATCTTGTGGTCATTGCCAGAAAGCTGGAATAGCTTAGTCATGGCTGTAAGTAACTCTATCCCTAGTTCAAACTCTCTTAAATTTGATGATGTTGTTGGTGTTATTCATAGCGAGGAAATGAAAACAAGAATAACAGGTGAGACACTAGGTAATGCACTGACCATGGAGAGCATAGGGATACAAAAGGAGGGAGGAAAGAGACCAGGTAACTACAATAATTTTGGAAAGGGAAGATCCAAGTCCATATTCAGAAAAATAGAGTGTTGGAACTATGGTAAGAAAGCTATATTGAAGAAAGACTGTAGAGCACCAAAGAAGAAAGGTGAGAGACAACAAGAGACTACTCAGGAAGAAAATGTAGCAGGTGATGTGTTACAAGATGCTTTGATTCTTTCATTAGATAATACTAGTGATTACTGGGCAGTAGATTCAAGGGATTCATGTTGTGCTACACCCCATAGGAAATTCTTTCATGATTATGTTCAAGGTGATTTTGGACATGTTTTATTGGGGGATGATGAACCATGTAAAATTGCTGGAAAGGGTAAGGTACAGATTAAGTTACATATTGGAAATGACTTGCTTCTAAAGGATGTAAGGCACATTCCTGCTATGAAAAGAAATTCGATCTCAACAAGGCAGTTGGGATATGGTGCCTATTTTTCTATGTTTGGAGAAACGTGGTGGAAGGTCACTAAAGGATCAAGGATAATAGAAAAAAGGAGATAGGATAGGTACATTATATTTATGTCCTCATAATATTGATTATTCTATCTCTGTAGCTTCCACAGAAACATGTGTGGCGTCGTGGCATCATAGGCTTGGCCACATGAGTGAGAAGGGGATGTAGATTCTCCACTCAAGGAAACTACTTCCATATCTGAAGCAGGTAAGTTTGGAATTCTGTGAGAACTTTGTTTATGGAAAATAGAATAGAGTTAGTTCTCTCATCATTGGGAAACAAAAGAAGAGTGAAAAGCTAGAGCTTTTCCATACAGATGTATGGGGACCATCTCAGGTACAATCTCTTGGTGGCTCTCATTAATGATGTTACTTTTATTGATGATGCAACTAGAAAAACTTGGGTTTATTACATTAGAAAAAAAATTGATGCGTTTGATAATTTTAAGAAGTGGAAATATTTGGCTGAGAACGAGATAGGAAAAAGGTCGAAATGTCTTAGATCTGATAATTGAGGTGAGTACTGTAGCAAGGAATTTGATAGTTACTGTTCACACAATGGGAATCATGGAGAGAAGACAGTCCCTGAAACACCACAAGAAAATGGCGTGTCGAAAAGGATCAACAGAATGATCATGGATCTTGAAAGGTGTATGAGATTGCATGCAGGGTTGTCCTTACAATTTTGGGTTGATGCTGTAAACAATGTTGTTTATTTAATAAACAGAGGGCCTTCAAGAGATTTGGATGCTGGCATTCTAGAGGAGGCATGGACAGGTAAATAGGTAAAATACTCATTTCCGAGAACTTTTGGTTGTGAATCATTTGTCCATATTGATAAAGATGATAGAACAAATATTGAGGCTAAATCCAAGAGATGTACCTTTATTGGATAAGGGTTGATGATTTTGGTTATCATTTTTGGGATTATGAAAAATGAAAAATCATTAGGAGTGAGATGTAGTATTCAATGAAAAGGTAATGTACAAAGATCAGTTGCAGGGAAAGAAAGTGGAAAAGGAAAACAAAGAGTACACGATGGTTGATGATATCAGAGAAAATGAAGTTCCAAAGGCACTAGAAAATCAAGAGAAACAATAGGTACTTGCAACCTCGCAACTGTAAGAAAATACACTAGGTTAAGTAGACCCCCTAAATGATTCTCTCCTTCACTGTATTATTTATTGATGACTGATTCTGGTGAACCAAAATGTTTTGAAGAAGCAATGCAGGTAGAAACTAGAAAGAATTGGGAGCAAGACATGGATGAGGAGATGGACTCATTGGTAAGAAACCAGACTTGGGATCTAGTTAAGTTTCCTGTAGAAAAAAGGGCATTACAGAATAAATGGGTTTACAGGTTGAAGGAAGAAGATGGAGGCAAGAAGCAGTACAAGGCTAGCTTGTTGTAAAGGGGTTTGCAAAAAAGAAATGTATATATTTTGATGAAATATTTTCTCATGTTGTTAAAATGACTTCAATTAGAACTATTTTAAGTCTAGTGGTGGTAGAAGATTTGCATCTTGAATAGTTAGACATAAAAACAACCTTTCTCCATGGGGATTTGGAGGAAGAGATTTATATGCAGCCACCATAGGGGTATGAGGTCAAAGTTAAGGAGAATTTGGTTTGCAGGTTGAAGAAGAGCTTGTATGGCCTAAAGCAAGATCTAAGACAATGGTATTTAAAATTTGATAAGTTTATGATAGAACAAGGTTATGATAGATGTCCTTCTAACCACTATGTTTATTTCAAGAGGCTAGATAACGGAAGATACATTATCTTGTTATTGTATGTGGATGACATGCTTCTTGCAGGGTCTAACATGCAGTATATAAATGTGCTCAAAATAAAACTAGCTGAACCATTTGCAATGAAGGATTTGGGTGCTGCAAAGAAAATCCTTGGTATGAGAATAAAAATAGACAGGAAAAATTGCAAATTAACTTTGTCTCAAGGTGAGTACATAGAAAAGGTGTTACAGAGTTTAAGAATGTAGAATACAAAACCATTTAGTACACCTTTAGACAACCATTTCAAACTAAGTAAGGAGATGTGTCCAGAGACACGGGAAGAGATAGATTACATGTCCAGGATTCCCTATTCATTAACGGTTGGAAGCTTGATGTATTCCATGGTGTGCACAAGACCAAATATTGCACATGCAATGGGAGTTGTGAGAAGGTATATGAATAATCTAGGTAAAGAGAATTGGAAAGAGGTACAGTGGATTCTCATGTATTTGAGAGGTACCACTTCTCATGCATTATGTTTTGGATGCTTAGACACTGTTCTATAGGGATATGTTGATGCATATATGGACGGTGATAAAGACAGTAGGAGGAGCACCACAGGGTATGTGTTTACTGTGGTTGGAACAATAGTAAGTTGGATTTTAAAACTGCAATAAGTTGTTGCACTTTCAACAACAGAAGAAGAGTATGTTGTTGATACAGATGCTAGGAAGGAGATGATTTGGTTGCAGAGGTTCATGGAGGAATTGGGTAAGAAGGAGGAGAATAGAAGGTTGTATAGTGATAGCCAGAGTGCCATTCATATTGCAAAGAACTCAGGATTTCATTCAAATACTAAACATATACAACTGAAGTACCACTTCATAAGATCTATTCTAGATGAAGAACTGTTAAAACTGGAAAAGATACATACTAACTAGAATCCTACATACATGTTGAAAAAGGGAGTAACCAGAGAGAAACTAAGTTCCTCCGGGTTTTTGTTGGTATTCAAGCATGAAGGTGAAAATAAGAAATTTTCCAAGTTTAAGGTCCAAAGCATAGTCCAGCAAGTCCAACAGTGGTGGAGTTATTGTGATCAGTCTCAAAGTGGGAGATTGTTGGTTGTGGATCCTGGTCATCAACACATTTGGTTAGGTATTGATTGCATCATCATCATCATGTTGGTTGTAGAGCATGATCTTCCAGATTGAGAGATATTATTCAGTCATGTTTGTACCCTAGGTGTACTGTACACTTGTTCCCCCTGCCTTGGGTTTCAACGGTTCGGACCCATGGTATTGGGTTAACAGTAGTATTTTTGGGATGTATGTTGGCCAACAGTTATGCCGACCCATGGTATTGTGTTAACCATAGTATTTTACCATGGTATTTTTCCCCTATAAAAGAAAGAATTGTAACACTATTGTGTATGGTATTATAGCATTGTAAACAATCTCTGTGATTGTGTGAGAGAGAATATGAGAGAATGATGAGGAAGTGCAGTAGTTTTGTTACAGGTTGTATCCATTTATCTTTCTTGATTTGAATAAAAGGATTGGAAATTTCTTTATGGACATAGCCCATCGTTTGGGTGAATCACGCTATATTTGTGTTTCTCTATAATGTGTATTAATGTGTTTTGCATCTTGTTTAATGATTTAACTGTATATTTTTTATTCCTCTGTGGACCTATTTTCTAACAATTGGTATCAAATAAAAAATATCTATTTGGCTGGTAATTTTGCAAGAAAGAAGGGTTCTTGGTTCGAGTGGGAGCAATGGAAAATGAGGGAAAGTTTAGGGTCGAGAAACAAGGGTTCAAGGGTGGAGCTCCCGAGATATTTTTTTGGAATGTGTGTTGGCCAACAGTTATGTGAACCCATGGTATTGGGTTCACCGTAGTATTTTCCCATGGTATTTTTACCCTATAAAAGAAACAATTGTGACACAGTTGTGTATGGTATTATAGAATAGAAAAATTCTTTGTGATTGTGTGAGAGAGACTGTGAGAGCATGAAGAGGAAGTGGAGTGATTTTGCTACAGTTTGTATCCCTTCATATTTATGGACTATAATAAAAGGACTGGCAATTTTTTTGTGGATGTAGCCCATCGTTTGGGTGCACCACGTTATATTTGTGTCTCTCTGTAATGTGTTTAATGTGTTTTGCATCTTTTTTAATGATTTAAATGTATATTTGTTATTTTTCTATGGTCCTATTTTCTAACACATCATGGAGTCAAAGAGTCTTCATTGTAGCTTCTCCCATCATCTTCTTATAATTTGATCATTGCCCCATACTATATGTCATCAGAATTTTCTATAGTTCCAAACCTTTTTCATGGTAGATGTAGGCATATCCCTCTTCCAAGTTTTCATCATCTCCGTGAGCAATCCATCAAGTAGGTACATCTAAGGACTTATTCTATGCCTCTTGCAAAAACTGTAGGATCTCCTAGGACTGATTATATACCATTGCAAAAACTGAAGGAGAATCCCATGAACGATTACATGCCTTGAAACACCTGTTTACCCTATTATTTCCTCATCATATTTAGATCATCCCATCATCACATAGAGCACATCCCAGATAAACATAACACATCACTTACATCCACCGACATGGGAGGAAAAACCTACCACCATTTGAGAGAGGCTCAACATTTAAATTAACAACCATGGGAGGACCAACCTACAATCATGTCAGAAAAGATTCATAATTTACATCAACAACCATGGAAGGACCAACCTACCACCATGTTAGAAAATATCCATCACTTACATCAATGACCATGGGAGGACTAACCTAGAACCATGTCGGAAAGGCTTTAGCACTTACATCAATGACCATGGGAGGAGCAACCTATCACCATGTTCAAAAGGATCCATCTATTACACTAACGGACATGGGAGGAACAACCTACCACCATCTCAGAATGGATCATGTGTATCTGCATCTTCCAGACTCATCACTTCCCCTTGGCAGGAACCTCGATCTGAATTACACAAAGCTTCTCTCTAAAGTATTCAAACTTCACTCTAGTTATTTCTAGCATAGAATCACATTAGGAATGATTACATCCAAGGATAACCTGTGAGCTTCACCAGGACTCATTACATCCAAGGAAAACCTAGAGGACTAATTATATATGAGCAACGTACAAGCTTGGATAGGATTTTATGCTTAGACAACCTACCTCACCGTCTATGCTAGAATTCATCACTCCATCTTTTGAGAGATCTCAATCTAGATCAAATAATGGAGATTCATTTCTCCTCTCTCCATTATACAAAAATGCAATTCAAATAAATCATACCAAATAGTATCTTTCAAAATAAACATACTACCTCACAAATAGCTGAGCAAGTGGAAAACTATTTTTCCTCAGATATACTCAATGCCATGCATGAATGCATCTTGCCAAACAAATAGTCCATACTATGTATCAAACTGAAAAAGTAACCCAAGGTTCTAATTGTATTAGTGGTGCTACCAATCCAAGTTAGCATAGCCTTGTAGGTTAGTATCCTGATTTGTATCATACTTAAGCTCATACTTAATTGTACCTTTCAGGTACCTCACTGCATGCTTTGCAACTAGGTGAGCATGTCTCGGATCCGTCAGGAACTAGATCAGGTTGTTCACATCAAAGCCTATGTTTGGTCTCGTATTTTTCAGTAACATCAATCAACAAATAATTTGATGATACATCATGGAATCAACTATCTTTAATGAAGCATCACACAAAAGCTTAAGGATTGATGCCATAGGTTTGGTTAATGCATTACCGTCCAGTATTCCGCATTTATTTAGAATCTACACTGCATACTTTCCTTGAACAAGGAAAATATCATTCACATTATGCAACACCTCCATGCCTAAGAAGTAGTGCATTATCCCTAGGTATTTCATCTCGAACTCTATGGAAAGTCTCCTTCTTGCATCTTTAGTGAGTTCCTCTTTTCTCGTCAGGAATAGATCATCGACATATAATAGGAGAATCACTGATCTTCTGTCTTCAACCTTGAAGTAAAGGTTGGAATCCTCTTTACTCTCAATAAAGACTAAATCCATTGTTGGGCACCATTTTGACCTCTTTTTGTCACCTAAATATCTTCCATTTTCCTCCATAAAACCTTCATACTGATTTATAAAGCTTTAAATTCACCCACAAACTTTGGCTAGAAGGTATAAATGTCATTGCTTTTTAACAAATTGAATTTTGATATTTTTAAAGCATTTAAACTAAGGTTTTTTTTCAGGATTACAGGATGTGCTAAATTCTTGTAAAGAGAAGAACAGAGGAGACATGAAAGGGAAGAAGAAAGGAGACATGAGAGGGATGAAAGGATAGAAGAAGATCAGGAAGCCACCTTTAAATTTCCCATCTTGGACACTAGTATCATCCTAGGAGAAGAGGTAAAAATGAAGAATATTCCACCATCTGTCTTACCAAAATTCTATGGCATGACATCTGAAGATCCTGACTCTTTCCTATTCGAGTTTGATATCTTGTGTCGAACTTATGGATACACTGATGACACCCATAAGCTTCGTCTTTTCCTTGCTACCCTTAAAGCAACTGCCTGGAAATGGTTTATGGGCTTAGGAGAGCATTCTATCACTAGCTAGGATGAGATGAGGAATATCTTTCTTCAAAAATATCAGGCATATTGCAGATCAAAGGATCTAAAAGATGACATTTTTGGAATGACTCAACAGGAAGATGAGAGTTTGGAGGAGTATTTGGAAAGATTCTCATACAACCTGCAGAAATCTAAATACAATTCTTTGACACCAGAGATGATTAGAACAATATTTATAAGAGGAATAAGAGAAGAGTATTTGGATATTTTGAATGTTATGGGAAAAGGTGACATCTCTTACCTTCCCTTTGATGAGATACAAGCTTTATGTCAGAAATATTCAAGAGGAAAAGCTAGAACTGGAAAAAGGGACATCACTACCAAAGTAACTAAATCTGCAAGCAGTGGTATCTCTAGAGCTGAGCTTGGAAATATGCTAGAAGATTTCAAGACTGATTTATTGAGTACCTTGGGCACACAAGTCGAAGTAGCAAAAACCAAGAAAATACAAGAACAACAGGACTAGCAAGATCAAGCCTTGTCTATTTTTTGTCCTAAATGTAGGAAGAAACACCCACTAAAAGAATGTCCTTTAAATGCTGTTGAAATTTGTGGTTTATGTACTTTTAATCACAAAACTGATGACTACCCCATATTGAAAGAATTGCAGGTAGCTCGAATGGAGGAGAATCAAAGCATGGAGTCTCTCTACTTTATGGGACAACGGAGACCTTGGCAGCCACGATTTTCAGGTATGTCTCAAGATCCTATGCAGCCATTTCATACAAATTATCAAACTCCTATTCAGAATTCACGGAGTGCACCCATGCCCTGGAAAACTTGGTCTCCTCCATTAGCCCAATCTACTCCAAATTGGAGAGGATATTGCCATGGTAACCAAACATATCAACAGGCCTATTTGCAGCCCTATCAACAACCTTATGCCTATCCCCAATACCAGGAGAATCAAGTCCAAGCCCCATCTTTCCAAGTTCCATCTTTTCAACAACCCAACAACATGCCTCCTCAATTGGGTCCACCACCTCAACAGCTTCAATTTCCATCCAATCAGCCTCCACCTCGGCCTACACAACTCCCAACCCAGCCAATTCCAAATCCAAATAATAAAATAGATAGACCCATGTATAATGTTGATGATGGAATGCCGCTTCCCTACTCTATCCTCCCACTGCAAAATATCAATTTAAGATCTGGGAAAACTTTACAAAAAGAATATCCTGTTATCTTAGAAGAACAAACAGAAAAGGAGAAAACTCCAAAAAAATTAAATACAGAAAAATATCAGTCAGAAAATCACAGTCAAAAAGGGAAAACATTAGTATCTTATACACCTCATTTTCCAGAAAGGTTCGTCAAAGAAAAACCTTCAATCTCGCTACTTGATTTTGATGTTTTGAATGAGTTAACCAATGTATATGTCAAAATTCCTCTACTGCAGGCTATATAAGATATTCCAATTTATACTAAAGCAGTTAAGGAATTATGTCTTAATAAAAGAAGGAAGGATCCATAAAAAATTCATGTGGTAGGAAATCTAGTAGGATTAATGTCTAATACTGTTTTCATTGAAAAGTATGTAGATCCTGGAATCCCAATGGTTACAATTACTATTAATAATTTTTCAATTCCAAAAACATTGATTGATCTAGGTACTGCCATTAATGTCATGACACTTGAGACAATGGAATACCTTCACTTGACAAATCTCAGACCAACCACAACAGTTTTGGAATTAGCTGATAGGTCTAAAATTACACCTGAAGGGGTCTTAGAATATATCATTGTTTCTTTTGACTCCTGGGAGTATCCTATTGATTTTATAGTGCTACAGCCAAAGTCTAATCTAGGAGGTCACCCACTGATTCTTGGCAGACAATAGTTGGAAACAGCGGATGCCTTCATAGGGTGCAGGTCAGGAAGTATGCTCATTTCACATGGGACAGAGAGAAAACAAATTGCACTTTACCCTTCTGCCCAAAGACCTTCTACATTATATCATCTATCATGGATCAATGAGACCAAATAACAAGAATAAGAAGTGATTCAGCCTGTCCTAAGTATCAATCAGTTCTTTGATTTTCAGGAAGAAAACAACGAGGATTTGTTAGATTATTTCATTGCTGAACCTGATATTTCTGAAGAATTAAGAGACATGCAATATGCTGTAGCAAATCAAGTTTTGGGATATAATTTTCAGGAAAATTGTACAGTAAATTCTCTAGCATTGGCACTTTATGATATTTTTAATGTTCATTCAATCACAGATATTCAAAGTAAAACAATTGAAATCAGTCCAGGCAAACATTTGAACATAAGTGCACATCTTACTACATCACAGGAAGAACAATTGATTACTTTGCTGAATAAACATTCCCATGTATTTTCTTGGGAGTACACTGATATGCTAGGTATTCATCATGAAACATGCACTCGCCACATTTACACAGATGACAAAGTCAGACCTCTTAGACAACCGCAACGTAGAATGAACCCCATACTAAAAGAGATAGTCAAAGAGGAGCTGCAAAAGTTGTTAAAAGTAGGGTTTATCTACCCCATTTCCAACAGCCAATGGGTTTCCCCCTTGGTTGTTGTTCCAAAGAAAAATGGTAAATGGAACATATGTGTAGATTACAGGGACTTGAATAAGGAAACATTAAAAGACTATTTTCCATTGCCTTTCATTGATCAAGTGTTGGATACTTTAGCTAGAAAATAATACTTTTCATTTTTAGATGGTTTCAGTGGGTATAATCAGATTAGTATTGCAAAAGAAGACCAGGACAAAACTACCTTTACATGTCCTTGGGGCACATATTCCTACAAGGTTTTACCTTTTGGCTTATGTAATGCTCCAGCTACCTTTCAGAGGGCAGTCTTGGCCATTGTTGCAGATCTGATTCATGAATGTGTTGAAATTTACATGGATGATTTTTCTGTGTATGGAAGTAACTTTGAGGATTCCTTGACAAACCTAGAGAAAATTTTAAAAAGGTGTGCCGACTCAAATCTTTCCCTCAGTAATGAAAAGTGTTTTATGATGATGACTGAAGGGATAGTTTTAGGACATCACATTTCTTCATCTGGAATAAAAGTAGATCCTGCTAAAATTCAAATCATTGAAAATTTATCTGAACCAACAACTCGAACAGATGTAAGAATGTTTTTAGGGTATGCAGGCTATTATCGTAGATTTATTGCAAATTTTAGTAAGATAGCTCTTCCATTGTTTAAATTGCTTTCAAAGGATGTGCCTTTTAATTGGGATACTGACTGTCAATCTGTATTTCAGACACTTAAAGAGAAGCTCTCAACTGCTCCCATTTTAAGGGGACCAAATTGGACATTGCCTTTCCATATTTCTACTGATGCCTCTGCTACTGCAATAGGGGCCTCATTGGGCCAGAAAGAACATACTTTGACTTATGCCATCTATTTTATTAGTAAAAATATGACACCTGCAGAGTTGAACTATACAGTCACTGAAAAGGAGATGTTGGCAGTGGTTCATGCTGTAAACAAATTCTGTCATTACATAACTGGCTACGAAATTTTTGTCCATACAGATCATTCAACCTTACGATATTTAATGAATAAATATATCACTAATGGTCGGATCACTAGATGGTTGTTGTTAATGCAGGAATTCAATATCACTATTTTATATCGGCCTGGACGAGAAAATCAAGTGGCAGATTTCCTGTCTCATTTACACAATACTAGTGAGGTTGTTCATGTTTTAGATAGTTTTCCTGATGAACACATGTTTGCAATTTCTATTATCACTCCTTGGTATGCTGATATTGCCAACTACTTATCATCAGGCCAACTACCACCATCTATGACATCTAAAGAAAAGAAAAAGATTATTAAACAAAGTGCTAGGCATATATGGGTTAATGGTGATCTCTTTTACACAGGATATGATCTAATTATAAGAAGATGTGTACGATAGGATGATATTTTAGATATTTTAAAGGCATGTCATGATGAATCGTGTGGTGGCCATTTTGTAGATAACAGAACAGCATACAAGATACTCAATTTGGGGTATTATTGGCCTTCTATTTTCAAAGATGCTAAGAGGTATGCTAGAAGCTGTGATACTTGTCAACGGATGGGACGGCTAGTACGGTCTGATGAAATGCCACTCCAACCACAAATCCTCATTGAACCATTTGAAAAGTGGGCCCTTGACTTCATTGGTTCAATTCTTCCACCATCACAAGGGAAGAAGTACATTTTGGTATGTACAGACTACGTCACCAAGTGGGTAGAAGCCAAACCATTACCAAGAGCCACCAAACAGACTGTGGTAAACTTTATTTTTGAGGAGATATTTCTCAGATTTGGGGTGCCTAGAGAGATTGTAACTGATCAAGGTGCCAAGTTTACCTCCAAACTAGTGCAGGAGATAGTAGAAAAGTACAAAATTAAGCACAAAAAGTCTACCCCTTACCATCCGCAAGCAAATGGCCAAGTGGAATCTACAAACAAGACTTTAGAAGGAATCATCACCAAAACTGTTCATATGCATAGGAAGGATTGGTCATCTAAGCTTACTGAAGCTTTATGGGCATACCGGATCACTTGGAAAAACAGTACTGGTTTTTCTCCTTATCAGCTTGTTTATGGTAAGCAAGTACTCCTCCCTATAGAGTTTCAAATTCATACCTTCAAGTTAGCAGCAGATTTGGGCATGGATCTTTCTGAGGCACAACAAGAAAGAATAATTTAGTTGAATCAACTAGATGAGATGAGATAGGCTGCCATAGAACACAATATTTTGATCCAACAGTAGAGAGCTCAATGGCATGACAAGTTTATTAAAAAGAAACAATTCCATATTGGTGACTGGACACTATTGTTTGACTCAAAGTTCAAAGACTTCAAATCCAAATTTACAACTCATTGGCTTGGTCCATATGAGATTACAGAGGTATATGACAATGGCTCAGTCAAACTTCAAACAATCGATGGTGAAGCATGCACATTTGTGGTCAATGGCCATCGGCTCAAACTGTATACCAAGCCTATCAACAAGGAAGCTTTTATACAACAGATTTCACAGCAACGGGAAATGGAAGTGCTGGATAGACACATCAGTGTTTCTCCTTCACTTACTTCTTAGCTGCTCTGATATTGAAAAATAAATAAATAAATAAATAAAATAAAAAACAGAAAAATAAAATAAAAATATAAAAAAAACAAAATATAAAAAAAAAATATAAAACCAAGAAAAAAAGGAAGTTTAGTTGTGAAAACCAGGTCACTGGCACAATATAAACTTGAATTTTCTATGGAAAAACAGGTTTGCTTGGCCATTGAAAATTCATCAAAATATTCTTTTCAAATTTCCTAGCTTTATTTTTAATAAATCAAGTTTTTGTTTGACTTGAGGACAAGTCAATAACTAGGCCTGTGAGGGGGATAAGCATTTTTATGCTTTCTTGGAACCCTCCAAGTATTTTTCATATGCAGAAGGGACCTGATCTCCAGCAATACAATGATTTCTAGCAATGCAAAGGGACTTGACTTCCAGTAAGGCAGAAGAAATCTACAGAAGGACCTGACTTCCAGCAAAGTAGAAGGAATATGAGATGGCAGACAGAAGACATCAGAGGAAAAAAATGAATCAGAAATAAATGCAAAATGGCTACATCAGGTAGCAAGCTCATCATACATGGATATTCAGCAAAGTCTGTAAGAATTTAAGTTTTTGTGTTTTAAAAGTTTCATGATTCTTTGTTTCTAAGTGATGACATATTTAACAACCCTCGTAAGCTTGACTGCCTATTTTCATTATCCTCATAGTTCTGCCAGCATTCCATATACCTTTCATCATCCTACCCTAGGGGTCAATATGGTGTTAAAAATCAAACCCAAGAGTAAATTTTAAATGGCCAAAATATATACTGCATTCTACAGTCAGGTTTTTCTCTTTGGCAGAAAGACAAACAGGGTCTCCTTCTCAGCAGAAAGTGAAATGTTTTAAGAAAAACATGAAATTTCCAATGTTTTATATGTATATATATTGGTGCATCAAGCATTAAGCAAACATACATATAGAATATAGATGGCCATGTGTATTTTCAAAATGAAAAGAGTCCACTTCAGTTAAAAGAAAATTCCTTCATTCCAATTTATAATCAAATATTGGGGCATACAAAAAAATTAAAACATGTTATATACATTAAAACCTTACCTTTCATTTATTTCCTGAGCAAATAATTGGATGGAAAGTGGCATGTTTATGAAATGATGAGAAAAAAAACGTGGATATATGCCCCACGATAGTATACAAATGTGCTTGAAACGTGTATTATGAACTGGTGAAGTCGAGGAGTGCGATTTGGTCATTCTTCTTTGGACCAAATTCAACTCTTTTCCTCTGCAAAAATCGATTCCTGTGGGTGATAAGTGAGAAGGAATTCATGGATCACATGAAGAATGCATGCATTGGTTTGCTGGAGAAGTATCGTGCAGGAGGAATTGAAGGCAACTACACCAGAAAGGAGGTAAAGCTTAAACCTTTTCTTTGCCAAAGACTCTGTTAAGACCAGCAGCAATTCTTCATTTTCAGAGTGTCATTTCGGGATAAGAAAAAAAATGCAAAGTTGAAAATTGAAAGGTTGAAGTTTCCTGTTGCATATCTCTTTCAAAATGTCATCTAGACTAGAACCAGCGAAATTCAACCCCACTGATATTCATGAGAATTGCATGGATATTTTTGAAAATAAACAGTGGGTAACTTTCTTTGAAAAGTTTAATGGGCATAATGAGCATGTTATTCTAGATTTTGCTGACACATTTGATGGAGAAGGGGTTATAGTGGGAAACTTGCACTTCAGACTGTCTGAAGACATCTTAGCACAAATTATTGGCCTACCATAGCAAGGAGAAATATTTTTCAAAACTAAACAATTCAAAGAGAAAGCATGGATACCCTTTTTGTGCAGATCAAGAGCAGGGTCAGTAAACTGGAAGAAAGGGATACCAAGGAGCTGGCTGGTTCATCCCTGGGATGAAATAGTTTATGTTATCCAAAAATTTATTACTTGTGAAGGCCGATTCAGTATTTTGTATCTTTACCACATCATGCTGTTGCAGCATTTAAAAGGTGAATGTGAGATCAATATGCCCTATTTCCTATTACAGAGTTTAACTAAGATGGATAAGGCTGTCCAAAGGCGTGAAAAAGAAAAAATGACAAGCCTTTTTCACTGTGGACTCATCAAAATCATCATCCAGCATGAGTTACAAAAGCAAAATTTGACATGGTCAGGACTTTTAATTCACAATCAGTTTGAAGAGCAGGAAGAATTACTTGAAGAAGGTTTAAAAGAAGATGAACTATTGATGATAACATACCCTGAGGCAAAAAGATCAAAACCGCCAAAGGGGAAAAAGAAAAAGAAAGAGGTGTTGCTGGTTACTGATGATGAAGACAACTCTAAGACAACAAGTTCAAAACAGCCTCAGAGAAGCATATGAACTAGGAGTGTGATGAGAGAAGAAAAACAGTTTAAAAAACAAGAGCAGATCTTAACCACTTACCAAAGAAATCCAAGGAAGTATAAGCAAGCTCAAAGTAAGTCATCATTGGAAAAAGATGATGAAAGCTAGCAGAGGCAGTATGACTACATACAAACCTTAGGGAGTCAAGAAGAAGATCCAACAGATGAAATAGGGTAGGATATCCAAGAAATTGATTAAGTGATCAAACAGACAAAAAGAATCAATCTATTCTTAGATCAGCAAGAGAAGAAAAAGGAAAAGCAATCAAGACAGGAAATATTAAAATACTCAGCTTCTCTTTTCTCAAAGCAGAAAACTGTGGAAGAGGAAAAGAAAGAAGACTCAGTACAAAAGAATGAAGAGTTGGAGATGGACACCAATTCTGTACAGCTTCCAATGAAAATGAAGAAGAAGACTTCCAAAAACAGTGAAAATATTAAGAGGTTGAAACTTGAAATAAAGGAATTAGAGCTTAGGAATGAGAAGTTAAGAGAAGTAAACTGGAAGCTAAAGGTTCAGAGGACACGCATCTCTAAACATGCATATAGATGGTATAACCGAAAGACGATTTATAAAAATAAGTATGAGAGACTGAAGGTCCTATATGCATCTCGATCTTCAACAGATGCATCGTCTCATACAGGAGATTAGAAGCAAGATGATCAGCAGCAAAATTTTGGTTTTAAACAGGGTCAAATATTTTTGGCATGGGGACATGCAACAACTTCCTCTTGGGGGAGATGTTGGGCACCATTTTGACCTCTTTTTGTCACCTAAATATCTTCCATTTTCCTCCATAAAACCTTCATACTAGTTTATAAAGCTTTAAATTCACCCACAAACTTCGGTTAAAAGGTATAAATGGCATTGCTTTTTAACAAATTGAATTCTGAGATTTTTAAAGCATTTAAACTAAGGTTTTTTTTTAGGATTACAGGATGTGCTAACTTCCCGTAATGTCTCCAAGGTTGAACAATTGTAGGCTAGCTAGGCGTGAACTGAAAGATGAAGAAAATATACTCAGTGTCCAAGGATGGATAAACTTCCAACAAATAGATGATGTGGCTCTCATAGGTGTCAAGTCAAAGTCGGTCAAGGACGACCACCTATGCCACCACTCAGCACAAAAGCAGGGCAGTTCCAATTTTGTTGATTTTCACAAATCTGATAGAGGATCTCAATGGCTATGTTTCATTAATTAGCTTCCATATTAATAGCATTCCTAGTTTTTTTTAAAATTTGTATAAGTACTCCATAAGACAGAGGAGAACCCATCACGATTTGGGGAGAAAAACACATGTTGTTTTGGACTGCGTTGTTCTATTACTGTGTATGATCGATTTTATGGTGAATATCATTAAAGTTTAAAGCTATGTGATTATTCATTTGTGTGTGTGAACGAGGAATTGGAGGGCCCCCATTGTCGAGTCTGCACACATTTCATTGCTAGTGAGCGATTTGAATTGTTGCCACGATTTGGATTGTTGCTGGTGGTATGTTTCAGTTCCTGTAGAATCGATTTTCCTTATTGTAGAATAGGTTAGATTGTTTTAAATTAGTCTTATCAGCTCTGTTATTTCCTTAGTTGTATGCTGTAGAAATGGTTCAGACTACTATCTTACTTTATTGTGCATTGCTTGACTATTCAATGATGGAGTATTAAGAACAATTACACATTATGAATGCTTTCATGTAAACGGAATTAATGATTGATTGTTTCTTCAACATTGAGATAATGAGCAGAGTTTTGTGATTCTTATTTCAGGGTTAGATTTAATTCATTTTATTATCTCAGTTCTTTCACATATAAATTGCTTTCACATATAAACTACTGTGTAAGTGAAAAAGCAAATGAAACTGCTCTTGTAAAGGAATTTTTGTGTTTTCAAGTCACAGTATTTTAATCTTTCAGTAGGTTTATTTCCTAAGTAAACTAGATTTCCAGATAAGTCTAGCTTTGAGTCCTGATACTTCGATATGCCTCTAAGTCTACCAACCCGGATTGACATAAATTCAAGGTTTGATATGCATTAGTAGAGCGAAGCCCAACAACCATCAGTAAGCTGTCCATCCTGTCGTACGATCTCGAAACCGAGGATCTTCTGCAGTAACTCCCTCTGAAGTGGAGCATAATTTTCCCTCTTCCTTTTATACTCTATGTATTGATTTTTTTTTTAATGTAGTGACAAGTATCTTCCTCTGCTACTAATATTCTATGTATCCATCTAGGGTCACTGGATACCAAGATCCTCTATCTTGAAATTTTTTGAAAATTTGTTCTCGCACCCGTCTGTGAGGTTGTATTCCTCCATAGGATTGCATATTAAACCCTGTAGAAAAGGTTAAGATATTCATCACTCTAGGTGATCTTTAAGTTCCTCATGTAATAGTATGTGCTATCCCATGGGTTCCTTCTGAGCTCGTACAATTCCTTCTTTAATTTGCACACATGAGTCTGCCTATCAAGTGTCTTGACTCCCAGTGGCTTCTGTATGTATACTTCCTCCTTGACTAACCCATTCAAGAATGTTGTCTTGATTTCAGTTGATGTATCTCCCATCTCATACCTATATGTATGGATATAATGGAAGTGTACCTTGTCAATAGTGAAAATTTCTCTTCATAGTCTATGCCTTCTTTTTGTGAGAAGCCTCGTGCTGCGAATCTTTCTTTGTGTCCTGTGATGCTACCATGTACTACATGCTATATCTATATGGAAGACACTACAGACTTCCCTTTAGGTCTTGGAACCACATCTTAGACAACATTCCTCTTGATCAACTGGTACTATTTGATCATAGTCTCCTTCCCTTTCTTCTTAAATACTTCTTCATAGATGGAAGGCTATGCATCAATGATGTCACTCAATAATGTCACATAACTAGAGTGTGTCAAAGGCATATTGCTTTCTTTGTAAGTTTCATCATACTATTATTCATCTTGGATTATTTATCGTGTCCAAGGTGGTATTCATATCTTGAGGTGGATCTATCGTTCTCTTTATATTCTTCTGAAGCTCTTTCTTTTTCCATATCTTTTCCAACTCGGGAAGCTTTAGGTTCCTCTTCTAAACTGTGATTACTTGTTCTTAAGAATGAATTACAAGTCAATTTCAGTTGCCTGATTAGAAACATCTAATAATTTACAAAACATATTAATAGCGATAAATATATGTCACACAACCATGCGACTATTTTAGCCAATTCTACAACAGTCATTCATATCATCTACACATACAATAACTTATAGATGCATTCTACCCTGATGTTATTAAGAGTGTTTAATACTCCTAATATACCAGCAAAGAGGTTTCAATCTATATAAGTAGTAATGGAATGTTGTAAAACATCATTGACTTCTTATAAATGAAAATACTCAAACATGTATAACACATCAACTGAATATAAACAAATGCACAACCAAACAATATCATGAAATGACAATTGAATACTTATCTTTATTTCTTTTGTGGGTAGAATCCTTTAGCCTTCATCTTCATCATATTATTCATTCAGGACTGCATAATTTCTTATCCAAATGTTAATATGGATAAGAGGTTCTTCAAGAGTTGAGTCCTTCATAATCCTCATTGCTTGAGGGATCTTCTTTGAATCTTGAGAGATTGATCTCCAGTTTCTCCCATATTATCTTCTCTTTTTATGAGTCAAATTTATTCTGGTGTGCACTCTTTCTAAAGTCTGCTGAAGGTAATCAACTTCCTTTTTGCACACATTCCTCGAATGAATGAATCCCATGATCTTATAAAAATATCTTATTCTTCTTCGATTGCTTCATCATAGCATCGAACACTTCCTTTTGGTGTCTTCAAGGATGAAAAATGAGGGATGAGATTATATTTAATAGAATATGCAATTATTCTCTTGGGTCTTAGCCTCCTCTCTCTCTATCTCTTAGAACTTCCTTACTGAAATACTGATCCAAGTCGTTTTATTCAAGGATTATAGAGGTCATGTACTTAAATAATTCCATACTTCACCTATATTGTCATAAATCTGGGTTTTATTAGTCATTTTGAAATGATAACCTTAAATGTAAATAGCAAAAAATTACATCTTACTGATTTGAGGTGTCCAACTTGGTTCCACACCTCCCTGATCTAAGGTTTATCAGAGAAACCCTAATTTTTCAAACTTTGAATTTCAAAATTCTGATTGGACAAAAATATTGGCCTCTTCAAGGAGAGCTATGCAATGTACTTCTTTTCTTAAAATAGTGGTGGGAATCTCGCAGAACAATAAGCCCTAGTTTTCAAATTTCTTCTGCAGAAATGTATGAAATTGAATATATTGTATCTCCTAAGTTTAGGATCCTTACAGTATTAAACTTCTCATTGGGATATCATGATATGTCTTCTTTCCAAACCCACAATTTAGAGAAGAAACAGATTCTCCAAGTGGGACTTATGCCGATTCTCTGAAGGTGACTATTTTTGGGATTATAGAGCATAGAGAAATCGTACAAACTTCGACGTGTCATTGTTTCACATTCTGGGTATTAAAAGCATACCACAAAAACTACATTTTGTTCCCTAGCTGAAACATCTTAATAAATTTTATTTCGATCTTCCTATCCCGATATATAGAAAATATCCCTTGGTCACCTGTTTATGACTGTATTCTAGAGGAGGCTAAGACCTTGATTTGGAAGATCCATATCTCCTAAAGTATAGAGAATCTAAATATGACATGTTTACAAAAGGTACAACAAGAATTTGTCTTCATCCTGTAAAAGTTTTGGATTTTGAGCCTTCCCCAAACTCTCATTATAGCAAAATTTATAGAAGGACTAAAATCAGTGTTCAAGGGTTTTCAAGCATGAAACCTTAATTTCCATTAGCTTCCAGTGTAGCTATATTCCAGCTGCATAGTGAAACTTATCTGATTTAGAAACTACTACCACCAAAAAATGTGCCCTAGTGAGGAGAGTTAGCATAGCCCTCCTTTCTTGATGATTTGTGGAGAGAACAACTTCAACTAGGAATCCCTAGTTCCCACAGTTACACAGTTCCTTCTTTCAGAGAGGCTCTGATACCATGTTATCATTTATTAAGATATGATTATATTATGTAGGATTTTTATCTGAAAGAATAACAATTACATAAAAATGCATAAGATATAAAATATACAAAAGACACAAATATTTTCATCGAGGAAACGATAAAGGAGAAAATCCCACAAACGTTTTCAAAATAGTAAGATGATCAAACATAGTAATAAGAAATGTTCAACAGCTATATTTCTCTCCTTCTCTAACTATCTCTTTCTATATCTCATGCACCTTAGAGAGTGTGTGTGGTGTGTATAAATGAGGGAGAGAACCTCCCTATTTATACCCCTTCAAGTCATTGAGCAAATATAAGAATCGAGCCTACATGTCATCTCACATGGGGCCAACTTCTCCTAGATAGACCACAATTACATATTACATGATGTTACACTGGGGACTATTTCCCCGACTTATAATAGAGGTTGTACCTCAATGTCTAGACACAATTTAGACATCTAGTAAAGGGGAAACACACATCCCTAATGGGGTTTAAACACCATACAATGATAATATAAATCAGAATATCTTCCAAAGTTACAAATACATCAACACATACACTATAAGCAGAGATTTGTAACCAATTATAATGGCCCTTAGCTTTAACACATAAGGAGACTTTGTTTTCTGACCCCTACCAAGCCAAGACACTCATAGAAGAAACTCTGTAAGTACCCCCTGCGATACCTGATTAAGGAAACTAAGTTCACTCCAATATAACCCATGCTCAAGTGTACATTCACATGCAGGATCTACCATATGGGAAGGGTAACAAGGCTCGAATCTCAAAAGCACCAAAGGTACCTCAAAATATCCTAGATACAAATAAGATCCCAGAAATATATTCCGCATTGTACAGAGAGTGGCAATGGGACATCCCCACCAAAAACGTGTACATTTCCTCGTTCTAAACTCTTGTGTAAGAGGATCCTCCTGAGAATACTAATTATATCAAGGATTTTTTTTCTCACATTGACACACACCTAATTGTTTTGTTTTGTGTTCTTCAAAAAATTTATTCACGACACCCTGTTCCAAGACTCTACAACCTAAGCTTGTTGGTGCACCTCTATAAGAAAAAAGTGTAATCCATTTTAAGTTAAGAGTTAATTTTAAGGGTTGTGATTACTCAAAGGTAATGACTGTGCAACTAGCGATGTTATGACTCAGAAGTGAAATAAATGTGCACACCTAACAAATGATTCCAAGTGCAATTTTTCTCGAATATGAAAAAGGGCTATGCCACTAAATGAGATGCACAAATTTCTCTTCAAATGCCAATGCAACCATTCCTATATGAAAAATCGAACCTTATTTCATCTAAGCAAACCTAATGCATGTACTCTTTCCATGAAAATGCATCATGAAAAAACATGCCAAAAATATAATTTTTTTTTGTATTTTAATAATAATAAATGATATGAAAATGAAACAAAACACTCTATAACTGCCAGACCCCGCGGTATGTATTTGACAAAGGCCACATAAGAGACCGAGAACAAAATATCTATTGCACTAATATCAAAAAAAAAAGGGAGATGAATGACAGGAGCAAATTTACCTAAAAGTGAAGAAACGTAAGTCTTTGCTCAGTATAGGAGTAGTAAGCAAACATTACGGGTACGCAAGAAGAGTCACCAACATTCAAACCCCACCCAGTATCCCTCAAACATCAATATCTCATTCATTAAGAGGGATATAGATAATTGTTCACAAAAAAATGTATTTATACGCGATGGTAAGTGATACGGCCTGCGTGTATACACAATGGCTACCTCTATGACCCACTTACAACAAGATAAAGGTGGTAAAAATATAGGCTAAGGCTCAAATCACTTCAAAACAATACCAATGGGATAACATAATCCAAAACATGACACCTAAACACAGATAAGAAGAGAGGAAATCAAGCACGTCATGTACCCAAACCCCAACAAAAAGGAAATTCCCTAGTAGATTTGCCAATTCTGTAACAGAGAAATTTTTTTATGGATTGGGGTGGACTAAAATAGACAATGTGATACTAGAAATCAATCCACTTCAAATATTCTAAAGAGATAAACAAGTATAACACTAAGGGATGAAAATCACACCTTGTTTCGAACTATTGTAGTAGATCCCCATTGATCTTTCAACCACACTTGAACCTACATTCCATTCTCAATGATAATGAAATATACAAGCATGATAAATATTAAGCATTAAAACCTACTCTAGAATATATCAATCATAATATGTAAAATTAAAGCAATTACATCCATGGACAAGAATATTCATAGTTACACATATACAATGGATGAGAAATGGATATTTCTATTAATTATAAATAGAGATTTAAGTGACAAACAATGTCGACATCTTGTCAAAATAGAGAAACCAAGTCCTCCACCACTTCAATCCTCCATATCAATGGAAAGATTACTAGACAATGGAAATCTTGGGAATAGCATGAATGGTTGCTCAAAGGACAAAGGGATGCAGACTCAAGTATGTAATTATGGGGAAAAAATCCACTATAGTTTATTTTCTCTCACCAGTTCTCCTCCTCTAATACATCTAAGCAGCTCAATCTATATCCCTTAAAAAGGAAGTGAAGGGTCGAGTTAGAGAGTTTCCAGGAATATTGAATGCCAATAGGAAAGTTATTCATGACTAAATGAGGAAAAATCCAAATATTTTATTTTTGGGCACATTTATCGATGTACACAGGTCATAGTGGAGAAATCTATGTGTACACATGATCTATAAGCTGTTGAATCGTATATACCAATAAACATGACTTTTTAAGGGATTTTGTGGAGCATCAAATTTTATATTGAGAAAAGGGGGTCCAAGGAGTCCGCATAGGGAAATGGAAGGCCATAAAAAATGATCCACCAAGTGTGGTAAAATCATTTATAACAATCACCGAAATGGGGACATGACATTTCTCCCTTCCCAAAACGTACTTGTCCTCAAGCAAGGGAAACTACAAATGATGAAACATTCAAGAAATTTTCCAACACCTTTGTAAACTGGTACATACACCATTTGAACTTCATCTCCTTCATAAATGAATCCTTTGGAAATATTTCATTTTCCAATATTTGCCATCAACTCATGAATTATCTTTCTTTCAAAATAATCCATGTCTAGTTGCAAGGTTTGGATTGACTTGAACAAAACATGAAAAAATGGCCAACCTCTTCTTGAAGACCTTAGGATGGGAATAATCATCATTTGGTAAAATTCCATTCCTATTAACAAGAGGATTTGTGCTATACATAAAAGATGATTCAATGATATTTCTTGAAACACAACTATCATGCACCAAAAGATTAGTAAAAATCATCAAATGAAGACTTCGACAATTGTGCTTTACCCATTTCTTCTCCTGAAGTGGTAGAGAGAGTAGAACATGATCCACTTCATATTGTTGACATGGTATGCAACCATATTTATAATTAAATCCCTCATCTTTGAGGCATCTCCATATATTTCTTAGCATAAATGATGGAGCGAGACCAAGTGTGGTTGACTTTGAACAATTTCCCATTACCTTCTTCATTCCTTTGAAATATCCCAAAGTTTCCATCCCATGGAAAGAATTATTTGATTTCCTTTGGAAGCCATGTATATTATGAATTGAAATGAATCTCTACATGGTGCATCACCCTTACAATGCTCAATCATGGTACCAAAATGCATCCTTCCAACTCCAAGTTCAATAAATTTATATGCAATGATTGCTCTACCCAAACTCATGAAACATCTTTCAAAACAAGAGTGCACTTCTTTTAATATCCTACTATGAACCAGAATGCAATAAAAGATAATCAACACAATATTACCAAAGTTTGTGACATATTCTCAACTCATATAAGATGGTGAAGTCACAAGTGCGCTTACCAAACCAACTCTCATGCATAAAAATTTTGAATGTTCATAATGTAAACAAGGAAAGTTTTCTTGAAGAAAATTATTTCAAGAGTGTCTGATGTTGATGGTCAAAGTGAAGATAAATTTCGGGAGAATACTTAACCTTATGCATCTCTTCCCTCTTGAGAGGTTTCTATACCCCACATATTGCTTCATGAATTATCCAACTGAAGCAGTTGAGACCAAATATGATACTAGGGCCCCAAATAAATATCATATTGAGGAAGTCTCTCCTAATCCCTCCTCTATGATTCTTAGTGTCTCCACCAAAAGAATCACGAAAAATACCAATCCACCAAGAAGGAGAGTATTGATTCCATCCACCATATGATTTTACATGTAGGAAATCAAACCATTTCTCCTCATGGATGAACTTATGAAAATTAAGTCTATCTCCCCCTCCTAGATCCCATTGAATATGTTGCACTCTTCAACTCTTATATTCCATAAAGAATGATCTGTTACTCCATGCAATGTCTGGATCCCATAGTTTATGTAGAACTCCACTTGACATATTGATCATTTGGAACAAGTTAGCATTCCAAAGGATTTTAGAATCCCATAGCCATGTGGGAAACTCATCACTTCCCATACTTCTCAAAATCTAGTCATGGAATTGAACATACAATACTCATGTGCATGTGTACTAGAGGTATCTACTAGGTGAAACATATATCTTTGTTTATTCTCACATGGTAAGACAATATCAGTAAAACCAAAAGAATTATCATAGAAGCAAACCTAATTTTTACCTCAATGAATATCCATGCTAGCTAGGTATCCATCCACCAAATCAATGGATGAATAAACACTGTGGCTTTCCAATCTATTTGATATGTAATTAACCACCTTCTTCAAATCTAAGTCTTCATTCCATATAGGAATCTCATGAGGTATTTCTTTCAAGACATGCATTCCAAAAAATTATCTATCGATGCAAGAAAGTTTAGTGCATCCTTGTTCCTCCATTTTAGTGATACATCTATCTATCAGATCCTTGAATATATAATAACCTTTTCTTGTTTATTCAAATGGCATGTTCTCATCCATAACTAAGGACTCTTCAATGTACCTCTAAGGCAAGATAAGTGCGCTTATGATCACATCATATGGTATGTCTCTACAACCATCAATAAAGAATGTGGTAGCCTCATCCTCCTCATGTGGTACCAATAGAAGGAATCATTTCACCCAATCTTCATTCCCAAATAACGTGGTTAAATAAAATTGTGGGGTGAAGAACTATGAACCAATCCTTTTCAACTGTCATCCACTAACCAAGTAGATGCATGTACTCATTCATTGATTGGTTTGACAATGGTCTTCTTCTCAGTCTCCTCCATGAAGGTGTGACTTTCTCCAATTAGAAACTCAAATTATTGATCCTAGTCAAACTTTTTCAAATCAGTATGTTCCTCATGTTCCAGCATAACATGAGGTTCCTCCTTTGATCTAAGAATTCAATCAATCATATGGGATGGGATGACTAAAGTGTAGGAGAGAATATGGGATCTCTACAATTATTGGTAAAGTTTCTCTATATACATCTTAGATTCCAAGAGGACACTTCAATTGATTCTCAAAGAATATTGGGTGGTCATCAACTCATCATTGAGACTGCAAATATCCTCATCATCCTTCAAGGATGACACATGAAACATATGAACAAGCTCATACACGTGATCTATATCTAAAAGTAAGTATGAAAAATTACCTTGGATATCAGAAGTTTCTCTTTGGATATTCTCCATGGCTTATGGAAAGATGAATATTCCAATGAAGTATCTCACCAACATAGATAAGATATTGAAGCACGAGTGTCATGGAGAAAATGTAAGTGTTTCTTAATCTTATTTTTACATAGTTGCAATGTCCCTACTACGTAGAAAGGATCATGAGAGTGAAAATCATTATCATCATCTGCATATCAACCTCATAAATATCAAGAGGAAAAGTGGAAGTCAATCCTGGGACTTCTCCTTTAGTTGCAAGTTATCCATGCTCAAAGGAATGTGTACTTGCAATAAATTTATCAATAGGAATATCTATTTCACCAACATATAGAGATGAAGGCCCATCAATAGAGGTCTCCATGCTATATTGGTACCCATCAGTAGGTACATAAACCCTTAGGCACCCATCAATAGGAACCTCACCATGATACCCATGAGTAGGTATCTCATCACAACATCCAACAGTATATTCTCTACTATTCATGTCTGGAATTTCTAGATCTTCTTTTACACACCCTTCTCCTTTACTGGCGACATCTTGCAATGACCTTCTCTCACTTCATTTCCCCTTTCTTCTCTTGCTTCATGGATTCCACAAACAAGATGACTTATACCCTCTCAATTCTCCTCAAAATGTGGATCTTCAATTTTGGATTCACTCTTATCTAAATTACTTTCTTCACAAAGCTATGATGTAGAAAATTTTGATGCTAAGACTTCATTTTTCTGCAACCTTTGCTCTACATCTCTGCACACATTATTGGCAATATGTTCCACTCTTTTATGATGTGATTTTCCAAAATGATTCCTTTTTTGAATATGATCGTAATTTCTATTTTGCACAACTTTTGAAATGACAAGCATTCATGGATCCCTTTCTTTAATGCTTGGTATCTTCGATGGCACTCACAAGGATCAATTTTTAGTGGCTTTCCAACAAAGAATATCATGTAACCAATAGTTTAAAAAATTGTTGTCTTCACCCATATATATTCAATGTAAAATTGTTTACATAAGTAGCCATTCTGATCTCATTGTAGTCCTCCATATATGTAGATGACTTCTTCTCCCTCACATTTCTTGAAATCTTCATCATCTATTGGTATGAGCCTGATAATTGCCAACTTGAAGTTGTGATATGCAAAATTTATTTAAATGAAGGCTTGCTTTCCATAGGAGTAGAGGAAATTTCTCTGATACCACTTGTAATATCCCCAAATTGGAATGAAAGATATATTAAATCTAATACCAAGAATCAATTAGAATAATAAAGACTATGTGTTGGAAATGCATTGGGATTGACTAAACTTCTTGGAAACAATGATAGGTTCTTAAAAAAATAATAGATATTTAGATAATGGATATTAAATAATATAATTAAAGGTATGATAAAATACATCATATCATAATTTTATTCATAGTTAGCACAGAGGATGCACAATTCTCAAGTTTCTTTTGCACAAAGTACCACGACCATTTATGTTTCAAGCATAATTGAGGATGAAATCTACTTATAGGCTCTTGGGATCCCCAAAATATACAAAATATATCATAAATCTTCTAATAGGTATAAATAATAGACTTAGATAAATTTTGACCCAATTTTAGAGTAATATTTTAGCTAAGTAAATTCTATGACATCTCAACTAGTCTTGATTCAGGGATTCCCAAATGAACTTAAACGATTTTAAATTTGCAAAGTTACACATGTACAATGTTAATTAGGATGTGAAATAAATTTAGGAACATAAATCATTTGAATTCATGGAGTATGTGTTCATTTATAGAAATATTACTGAAATCTAGATAATTTCTATGCAAATCTAAACAAGGTCTTGGAGATAACTTCAAAAATCCAAAATTTTGTATTGGAATAACTTCAAGACAGATACAAATGGTTTATAATCAGGTGTTAACTTCATATGGGACACCATAAATACTTAATATTCTTCATAGAATGATAGAGAATAGAATATAAAGAAGAAGAATAGGAAGATTTGAACTATGGATTGACATTTCTTCTTTTAGGATTTCAAACTTGCTTGATGATTATTCAAAACCTACAATAAAACTCAATGACAATTTCTAAATGACATCATCCTCTCAATATCAGGGGCACATATCCCATCTTGGACTAGGGGTACATCTCTTAAGTTAGAGAAGAAAAATTTCTCTCAATACAAAAAACAAACTATTAAAAGATGTGAAATCGATGCAATAGACTTATTTTATAGAAAAATATTTCTTCTTTTCCAAGATACCTTGAGCAATTTCTTCCTCATGATTTAGATTAGAATTTTTTTTCTTTAGGATATTTTAGTTTTTCTCTTCTCTCCAGCCTTTGCGTTTCTATATTGTTTTTTTCTTTTCACTGCATTTTCCTACTTTTCTTCCTTATCCAAGTTTTTACTTCTTTTCTTCTTTGGCCTTCTTTCTACTTTATTATGATTTATAATTTATTCCATATTTTTAGTTTTTCTAGGCCTTATTATCTTAATTAGGATATTTGTCTGAAATAATAAAAAGTACAACAAGATGCGTAAGATATAACAGATACACAAGACACAAATGTTTTCAATGGGGATACCATAAGGAAGAAAACCCCAGAAAGTTCATCAGAATATTACAGTCACAAAGACTGTGTCATAAGATGATCAAAACTAGTAATAAGAAGTCTCTAGCAACTATCTAACTCTCCTCCCTTGTCTCACTCTCTCTCACTCCCATGCAAACTTGAGTGAGTGTGAGGTGTTTATGAATGAGGGAGGGCGCCTCTCTATATATACCCTTCAAGTGATTGACCTATTACATGACTGGGGCCAACCTATTACCCTAACAAGTCTGACTTATCTTAGAGAGACTCTGAATACACATTACATGATTTCACATTGGATACTATTTACCAACATAAAACAAAGTTTGTACCTCAAGGTCTATATAAAATAAATACATCCCGCAAGGAGGAAAACACATATTTGATGGGGGTACAACACCATACAATGATAATATACATTAGAATATATTTCAAAGTTACAAATACATCAACACTCTCTCTTAAATAGGAAGGTATTATCTCTCTTCACGGTCATCAACACATCTGGTACAATCATCATCATCGACTCATCATCATAGATGTTTCCATCATGATCTTCTTATTGATCATCGAATGGTATTATATGTCATCGGAATTTTCTATAGAGCCAACCCTTTTTCATGTTCGGTATAGGCATATTCCTCATTCAGGTCTTCATCACATCTTGACCAAGCCATGACATAGGAACTTTCAAGGTCCTGATTTACTTTTCAATGGAAATAACCTATGTATCCTACCTTTAATTTGTCATACCCATAACATCTCTTTTGTATTGCAAAAATCAAGACAAAACATAGCACATAGAGCACAACCCATATGCAGACCACCTGCGTTATATCACCATAGGATTAATCCCATATATTTTCACATCATCAAGACAACTTGCAACTTCTATTATTTGAGAATTTCCTAGGAGCACACTTAGTGCATTACGTTTCTCCAAGATCAACTTGTGTTCTACCGCTAAAGGAGAACCTCCTAGGTGCACCTAAAGTGCTTCGTGACCTAATCATATGAACATGGAAAACACACATATATAGATAAATATGTAAGGATTGATTAAGGCCAAACAACCTACTACACTAGGACTTTTAATTTATAGGTCAACCTCAAGGACTTATTACATACGAACAACTTGTGTCTAGGATCTTTTCCGTTCACAACCTTTAGGGCGTATTACATCTGAGTAAACTATGTACCACACCAGGGATATTTTTACTCTTAGAAAACCCACATGACTTATTACATTCGAGTAACATGCGTACCACACCAAGGCTCATATTTACGCTTGAATAACTTGTATCAAGACTGATTAGATCTGAGCAACCTACGATCTTCACTAGGATTTTATTCTCATAAATTCTGTCTCTCTGTCTATGCTAGAACACATCATTCCCTCTTTTGACCGATCTCATTCTAGGTCACACCAAGTATTTCTCTGAAGTACTTGAACTTCACTCTCTGTAGAGGCTTCATCAACATATCAACTATCTGCTCATCCGTTGCCATGTACTGGAGCTTCACTAGTCCTCTCTGCACCATATCCCTGACATAGTGGAACTTGATCTCTATGTGCTTTGACATGTCATGGAACAAATAGTTCTACAATAGCTTCACACAACTTTTATTGTCATAGAAGATACAAGTCACATCCAAGTGGAGATCAAATAAGTTAGATGGTATATTTCACAGCCACACTGCCTCCCAACTAGCCGAGAAAGAGACAACATACTCTTCCCTTGTTGTAATCAGCGCCATACATGACTACTTCTTGCTAATATAGGATATCATTCCAGATCCCAAATTGAATCCACAACCCAAAGTTCCCTTCCTATTAGTGGCGCTACCTTTAATATTCTGATTCTCATAATAATTGAGCCCATAATCCACAATACCCTTTAGGTAACTCAGTAAATTATTTGCAACTATTAGGTGAACATGTCTCAGATCCATTAAGAACATGCTCAAGGTGTTCACCATAAAGCATATGACTTGTCTTGTATTTTTCAGGTACATTAATGAGCCAATCATCTTACGATACATCATGGCATCAACCAACTGAGATGAAGAATCACTTAGAAGCTTCAAATTAGATTCCATACGTGTCGCTATTTCATTGCAGTCCAAATTTCTGAATCTCTTCAGAATCTCCATTCCATAATTTCCTTGACCAACAAGGATCCCATATACACTTTTCTACACCTCCATGCCTAAGAAGTAATGGATCATTCCTGGTTATTTTATATTGAACTTTGTAGCAAGTCTCCTCCTTGCATCCTGCATGACTTCCTATTCTCCTATTAGGAATAGGTTTTCGACATATAGCAGGAACATCACTTGTATTCCTCCTTCAACCTTGAAGTAAAGGTTGGAATATTTGTTACTCTTGGTAAAGCCTAGGTTCATAAAAAATTCAACCATATTTTTGTGCCATGTCTTCGGTTCCTATTTCAATCCAAACAAGTCCTTAAATTTGTGCACATGATTCTTCCTATCCTGTGTCTCAAATCCAAATGGTTGTTCCATGTACACTTCCTCCTTGAATACACAATTCAAGAAAGTTTTCTTAACATACATTTGGTGTATTTTCAATTTCATAACTACTACCAATGCAAGTGTGGATCTACTGGAAGTGTACCTCAACATGGGTGCAAATTACTCCTTGTAGTATATTCCTTATATATATTAGAAGCCTCGTCCAATGAATATTACCTTCTATTTATTGATGTTCCCATCTATAGCATGCTTGATCTTGTATATCCACTTCGAATTCAGAACAGACTTATTTTACGGTCTCAAAACTGTTGATTCTATCTCTAAGGAAGTTGCGAGGTTTTCTCCTTTATCGTTTCCTTGAGGGAAATATTTCTGTCCATTGTCTCTTATGTTTGGTTGTTGTGCTTTTTATTCTCATAGTTAAAGATCCTAAGATAATGCTAGCTTGAATGATAAAAATATAACATGGTATCAGAACTAACCTGAGAAGAAGACACTGTGCAGCTGTGGAAACTAGGGCTTCCTACTTTTTGCATCTCTCTCCACATATTTTCAGTAAAAGAAGGTTGGGATGACTCTCCTCTCTAGGGTGCATCTTTCGGTTGAAGCAGAATCTGATTCTAAGCATTTTCAATTTTTGACCCGATAGTGCTGTCGAAAATTAGGGCTTTCCACAGAAGCGGAATTTTTGAGTGAGCCCAGGATTGGATTGATCTACTCCTCAAAATCAAAGTTTAGATATCAAAATAAAAAATTTTGGTTGGGTAGAACTCTGGGAAAGTCAAACCCTAATCTGTTCCTGAACCAACACTGCAAAAATTCAGCTCCAGATCCAGATCCAGATCCAACATCTTGACCCGATAAGATCTAAATGTTTTGTATTTCCATTTGAGGTTCTCTATTAAGATGTATCATCATACCAATCTTGATGAAAATCTTGAGGGAGCCTATAACTTCTGAGCTTGGAAGTATAGGATCTCCCTGGTCCTGGAAGAAAATGAGGTGGACTCTTACATCAACGAAGAGGTTCCAGTTCCAGAGGGAGATGAGGCTAAGGCCTTGCACAAGAAGAAATTGGTCATGGCTAATAGGATCATTGTTGATTCAATCAAGGATCACCTTATACCACAGGTGTCCTCCCTAAAGACACCTAAAGCTATGCTTGATTCCCTGACCAAACTATTTGAAGGCAAGAACATAAACTAGAAGATGACTTTGAGGAACCAATTGAAGAATGTAAAGATCCAAAATGAGGAGACCGTATAGTCATACTTTACAAGGGTCTCCTAGATCAAATAACAACTTGAAGCAGTGGATGAAGAGGTGGAGAATGCAAAAATTGTGATGACCACCTTGAATGGTCTCCCTAGATCCTAGGATTCTTTCATCCAAATAATCTGTGCTAGAAAGAAGCTAATCAAGTTCAGTAGACTATGGGAAGAATGCTCACAAGAAGAATCTCAAATAGTAGCTCTAGAAGAAAATATGGGAAATGAAGATCAAGCTCTCATAGTACACTCCAGGAAAAGAAGAAGAGACAACCATCACCACCAAGGTAAGCATTCTCACCAAAAAGATAATTATGTAAGAACAAACAAGGATCTATCCAAACTTAGATTCTATACATGTTGTTAGCACTCAGAATGTACCCACGTTGTAAAAGGTAAACTCCAAGGTAATAGCAAAAAACCACTTTAGAAAGAAACTGGTATTTTCTTCCAGAGAGGGATCTCTCAATACAGATTTAATAGGACCAGATATAAAAAAACATTTAAAGATTTGTATGTATGGATGAAACAATCACATAACCATTGGACATGGAGTCACATACATATAAAGATATCACAAAGACATATACACAAGATTCATCAAAGGCAAGATAATCACATCATCACAGTCGTTCAATTTAATCCAAGTGAAACAAAAGAGATGAGGAAACAGTTCATTAACACAGAGCATCAAAGATGAATTATATGTCAACTTTAGCAGAAAATATATAAAATATCTGAAATGATGACTAGAGCATAAACATATGAATTCTAATCACCCAACGCTGTATTTCAGATACGAAGAAGAAACAAAATGAAGTGTTACACTGAGAAAATACAATCACATAAAGAAAGAAGCACAGACTGTAATATCAATGATACAGGAATCTTTGATAAACCTTCATGCATCCACTTTGTTATTCAAAAATAGATATGTTCTCCAAAATTATTCCACAACACAATGGGTTCCAACCCCCATCTCATAAAAAGATGCCAATATATACAAAAAATAATAGATCTTCCAAGAAGATTCACAACTGAATGATCGGCTTAATTTAGAGTCTTGTAACTAAATCCCTAACTTCTAGGAATAAATTACTGCTCCAATCCTAACAGATCATAAAGTAAAAATAAGCTTGGTAAAACGTCTTCATCCAGTCAGCTCCTTGTCTTCATCCAGTCATCTCCTTGTTATATAACACCTGTCTCTATGCATGCAAGATGTATTTGGTCTTTCCAAATCTTTGCACATCTTTCCACTGTTCTGCACTCAAGGTATCACATTCCATCATTTCCCGAATTGACACTTCAAGCTCCATGTAAGCTTCGTATGACACCTTGGGCAATCTGCTTCTGATAATTGCGAACTTCTGTAAAATTTTGAAATCTTCTGTTAATTTATCCACAATAGTTTTTCTTGTTAGGCTCTTTTCCAAATCATCGAATTTAGAGTGGTCCATGCGTTTTTGAACTAGCAAGTTGTGATAATGCTCCTGAGAGAACATCCATCCCTCCTTGTCCCAAAAGGAAGGTAGGCCATCCTCAAATAGCTCCTTGAAATCCTGCTTGAAGTTATTTATTTGTGTAACCATTTCATCTGTTATGTCCTGGACCGTCTTCATTAAATGATGTTTGCGAATAAATTTCTTAGCCCATAGCACTATGGATATCCTGTCTTTTATCCCAAAATCATGTAATTTTTGATATGTCAATGAGTTTAAAAAGTTCAGCGCATTTTGAGCTGTGGTGAGAGGTATTTTTCCCATGTGTCCATTCACTAGCTTTAATCTTTGGTGGGACAAATTGATCAAAATATTCTGATCATCAATGAAATTCAGATAATGCATGAATTTGGTAATTTCAATAGATAACGTGTCCCAAATAATGTGTTTTTCTCCTTGCAGGGGACCTTTACCTATGCTTTTCTCCTTTAATTCATTGAACTTCTTCTGCAACTAGTTTCTATCTTGTAGTATTTTGTTTTTGTTTTCTTTCATTTTGGCCAGTTTAGACTTGATCTTTGCATTCTCTATCTTTAGCTCTTTGATTTCTTCATCTTTTAGACTAACCTGGGACATGGGCACCAAGAGATCATCCGCAGAAAAATCATCCAACGGCTTCTCGATATTCACAATGGACAAGTCTTCGCCTGTGGGGGTCTAACTCATTAACTCTTCCATAATCTCCTTCTCATCAATTTGATCCTTTTTCATCAAGAAAATTTGAGATACCAGTTCATTTCTTTCACCTTCCCACTTGTCCTTTTCTTCCTGTAACTCAACAGCTCTCCCTTTATACTCCATCATCTCTTGATGGATCTTGTCTTTTTCTTCTTACAAAGCCAATAACTCAGAGGACTGAACATGCTCAGAACCTGGGATTTTCAATTTTTTCTTTAACACTTGGAGAGCATTATCTTTTTCTTCTAGCATTCTCTTGACTGCTTGGGTATTATCTGAACTGACAATATATGTTTGAAGCTTCTTGATCTGGATGGCATTTGCCTTATTCTCAACTCTTTCATGTTTCAATTGGATCTCTAACTTATCTATCAGAATTTGAATTTTGTTTATTCTTATCATGGCCAGTAACAGGTCTGAGTAAATGATATCACTGGTTTTTTTGTGAAGTTGTATCTTATCTGGTATACTGATCTTATCCAACCGGATCTCCATTTCTAACATCTTTTTGTCATTTACCATGGCCAACTTGAATGTATTTCTTTCTGCGTCTCTAGCAGAAACCAGAGAAGTTTTTGGACTGTGTAAACTTCTTACTTGCGAGAGAAAATTTCTTGTCTCTTCCAGAGATTGTTTCCTTTTCTCCATGTAACTAGCTTTGAGCTCTTCTTTTGACTTAAAGATCGGGCTTGATTCTGAACCATCTACACAACCATCTACATTTTTAAATGAAAATTGATTTACTTGCACATCCTTCATTGGAACTAGAGAAACCTTTTTGAAAACATCATAAATTTCTTCATTTAAAATTTCACCATCGTGCAACAACTTTTCCTTTTTATGTGATCCATCTTCGTCAATTTCCATACTTTCGATTTCAGACAGACTTCTCTTAATCACAATACTAGTATCCTCTGCTATTTGGGATGTTGTGACAGGTACAGTATGGGCATCTTCATTAGACTTTGGTATCTCAGTAAACTGCAACAAATTTGCTGTTTCAGCCAACCCCTCAATAGACTGGTGATCAAATGGCCTATTTTTGTTGGCCTGCTTCCTCAAGGACATTACATGGTGGGGATCATAATTTATCTTTGGCTCCTTTTGGAAATCCAGATTCTCCAGCAATTTCTCTATGAACACCAAGGCACCTTTACTTTTAAAAATGAAAGAGCCAACCTTAAGTGGGAATTTAATGTTTGAAGATTTTTTGAAAGCACCAAAATGCTCTTCTTCAGACTGCAGCCTTTGTCTCATGAATTTCAAAGCAAAAATCCTTAGGGTTAAGAAAGCAGGTAACTTATACGGATGCACTGTAAATCCATATATCCTTAAAACAGTGGAGTCTTTATGCAAGAACCAATCTCCAGTTTGGTCCTTGGGTGAGGAGTGCATCAAACATTTCATTTCGTCCAAAACACGGGGCAAGTCTTCATCAAACAACATTCTATACATTTCCGACATAATCGAATTAGCAAACTCGAACATTTTGATTTGCTTGGGAAAATCAGAAGAACAGATAGTATTCAAAAATTGGAGTTTAGTGACATTGGAACATAACAGCATGTTGAACAGGTAGGTCTGGAACCTAAAAAACCGAACCTTTGGAAACTCACTTAGCTGAAGATGCATTGCTTCAGCTAGGTATTCATCTACGCTAAACACTGGAATTGAGTGAGACTCGGAGTCTAAGGAACTTCTTCTCAATAAAAAACCAAGGATGACCTCGCCCACGCGACAATCATCATCAAAACCTAATATTTGGCAAACCAAAGAAATAACTAATTGGACTTCACTTTTAAAAATATGTACAGGGTAAGGTAAGAAAAACCATCTAAAGATTTACCATCTTTTAGAACACTTGACAAGAATTGGCAACGGGTTTCAGTCTCACACTTCTTGTAAAATTCAGCAAGGATTGACTCATTTACTACCTCACGACTATCCGGGTAATTTTCAGGTAAACTGAGGTTTTCACGGATGACTGTAGCATTAAATTTACAAAGAATTCAGGACGTGGACTGACTGACGATAATTCTCTGAGACGGAGAGTAGTTAACAACACACCATTTTGTGAACTCTGGGAAATGGAGGGTTTGTTCAAGGGCGAAGTAATATAGAAAGGATTTGCATACATTCAATAAATCATTTCCCTGTGAGTTGTAATACCACAATCTTTCCTTACTAACGGACACACTTCCAATAGACAGGAAAGGGTCACATACACCCCTATCTCTGTCGACTATATAATCCTCTTTATCGTCTATAACACGACCACTCTGTAATTCCTCTCCCTTATCCATAACTTGATTGACAATGGCAATTCAGACAAATGAACTACAGGGTTCAAGCTTTACCTATTTAACTGTAGAGGCGTGTGCTCAGTGTGCTCGAAACTGACAATCAAAAGTTGACGAAACTGCAAGTCTTTTCACCTGCCGGAGCCAATCAACAAAATACCCACGTGACAAGTCAACCTTCCTTTTATAAGGCCCCACTCCGGAGCGCTCCTTCGGCGGTTTGCATGAAACCACTTTAGCCTCCAGAGTATGCCACAATTCGATGCATGGACAGCGGTTTATATTCCGCGACCACCTTCTACCTTTATCTGCCATGCGTTTCCACATTCTGGACTCATTTGTAACCATTGATCCATCTCGCCTTTGATTTTTTTAACCGTCAGATTAAGCACCACATAATTAATTATGCCTGGGGTCTCTGGTCATAACCTTCGTGCAAGTCTCCATTTCGGAGTCATCTCCAACCATCAATGAAATCGACTCTTATTTTTCGTCGTCAGATTGAAAGACACATACTTGATTCTGCCAAGCGCTTGGGTCTTATCTACCGTGCAAGTCTGAGCTCCAGAATCATCTTCAGCCGTTGATGCGATATACCTATATTTTCCCACCGTCGGATTAGATGGCACGTATCTAATTCCGTTGGGCTTCCTGAAATTATCCCCCGTGCAACTTTATGCTCCGGAATCATCCATAGCCATAGATGCGATCGACCATGATTTGTCAGCCGTCAGATTGGGTGGCATGTATCTAATTCCGCTAGGCTCCATTGTTTTAACCATTTTGCATGTTCATAAAGTGGAACCTATACGGGCCGTGGATCTCTTCAAGCCGAATCAACAACCATTGATCTGTGTATCTTATTAAACGCCTAGATATAATTTATCTTCCTTGCACCTTTGGAGAGCGGACATAGTGTAGACCGTTGATCTTCGACTCTTCACTCTACATCATTAGATCTTCTGACACTTCATCGTTTTTCATTTCTCATCGTACTCTTATATCATACCATTTAACCAAATTTTGACAAGCCACTATTGTTTCTCCTTCCTTATGGTCTTTTCATCCTCCTGCTAAATAGATGTGTTAACAACTGGCTCCATCTAGGGATGATATCCTCCCTGTGAGGTATCAAAGAACTCGTAGACCAGGTGCCTTCTTCTGATTTTGCATAATAACTTGTATAAAACTCATCTCTTGCTTTTCATAGATATATCATTTTTATGTATTTTTAGAAAAGGAATGGTATGCCTCCTAAATGTTAGGGCTTTCACTACGAGCTTCAAATACACTCGGCTTACCACTCATATTGACTTATAAAGGAAAAAATAAGTATGTACAGCCTATGATACAAATTTTTTAGCTTCCTCCTCAGGATAGGTAATGTTTCAGATATCGTCCATTTACAGGGTTGCTCTCCAGAAGAACCCCATTTGTATATTCCAGCAAAAATGCGTTTTGCCGTCTGTATCCCGCAACAACGTACGGTCCTACCCACATAGGATCAAACTTTCCATGCTCGTCTTCATTAGGAGCATCCCACTTCAAAACCAAGTCATCAATTTGAAACTGTTCTTCCTTGATTCTTCTGTCAAAAGTATTTTTCATTTTCTCCTGATGAGACTGCACTTTGTCATAAGCTTTATTTCTCCATTCTTCCAGTTCGATGATCTGATTTATCCTTCTCTGTATGTGATTTGGATCTTCTTTCTGATCTTGGAAATATCTCAAAACTGGAACTCCTAATGATGTTGGAAAAACCACTTCAGCCCCATACACTAGCTGGAAAGGAGACATGCCGATTGCCCTTTTAGTGCTAATCCTGTTGGCCCATAGAGCATATTTTAACTTGGTGTGCCAGGACCTCTTATTATCCTCCAACAGCTTCTTGATGATCCTCACTAGGATCTTATTTGAAGATTCAACTAACCCATTTCCTTGAGGATAATAGGCAGTTGAATGATTGAGACTTATGTGATATTTATGACAAAAATTAATCATTTTCCTGGATTTGAAAGCAGCTGCATTGTCTGTTACTATCCTTTTTGGACACCCGAATCGAGCCAATATGTTTTCTTCAAGAAAATCCATGATCACCTTTTCAGTGGCTCTCCTGGTAGGAATTGCTTCTATCCATTTAGTAAAATAGTCTGTGGCTTTCAAAATCCACTTGTGCTGACCCGATGAATTGGGGTTTATTTCATCAATAAAATCCAAACCCCACTGCTAGAAAGGAGCTTCAACTGTTATTGGATTCAAAGGGAGAGGCAATACTTTTCTCTTACCGTCAAAAATCTGGCATTGATGACATTTACTGATTTCTTTATACACATCTGAAAATAACGTAGGCCAATAATAACCAACCCTTAGGATTTTGTTCGCAGTCACTTTCCAAGAATGATGTCCGCCATAGTCTCCGTGATGAAATTCTTTGGCAATTTGCTGAGCTTCATCTTCCAAAATACAATTCAGCAACACTCCTCCAGGGTCTTTCCAATCAAGATACTGATTTATGATACATAATTTAGCAGATTTTAACTTTACAGATCTCACTCTTGATTTACTTAATCCTTCTAGTGCTTGCAAATTACGGAGGACATATACAATATCAGAATACCATGGAGATGCCACAAAATCAACCATTACTTCTACCTCTGTATCCAACTGATTAGCTTGATGAGAAATGAAATTAATTTGCAAGGCTTCATAATTGGAATTAGCCATCATCTTAGCTAATCCTTGTCCTTTAATCAATTTGGTAGGCTTTATTTCAATATCATACTCCAATAATGTAGCAATCCATTTGGCTCTTCTTCCTTCTGGATCTGGTTGAGTCAGGATTCCCTTTACTGCAGTAGATGGAACATGAGCAATTATATGTGAATGTAAAATGTATATTCTGAAATCCTTCAATGCTTTAATTAAATAATATGCTTGTTTCTCCATAATATCATATTTCAATTCACCATCCCTCAACATTTTGCTGAAGAATGCTATGGGCTATTCCAAGTTCTCATCATTTTTCTGCAATAAAATAG
The DNA here is from genome assembly GCA_001517045.1 of Pseudotsuga menziesii. NCBI lineage: Eukaryota > Viridiplantae > Streptophyta > Pinopsida > Pinales > Pinaceae > Pseudotsuga > Pseudotsuga menziesii. Next base: position 223,171 of record LPNX010343989.1, on the reverse strand, counting down.
CTGCTATAGTATATTCTGATGTGTATGAAAATATTGAGAAATATTTAGTAAAATATGGACTCACTAATACAGGAGCCTCTGAAATTGCCTTCTTGATTTCCAAAAAGGACTGTCTAGCTTCAGTATTCCATTTTATTTCATGCCCCTTTTTCAACATATTGGTGATGTTCATTAGGATTTCAGCAAAACTGGGCACAAACCTTCTTAGAAAATTCACTTGCCCTAAGAAAGACTGTATCTCCTTTTTGCTTCGGGGTTCACCTACTTTCAGAATGACACTTACCCTTTCCAGATCAATTTTTATTCCAGCCTTTGATATTATATGGCCCAGCAATTTTTCCTCTTCTAATGCAAAGTTGGATTTCTTTGGATTCAAGGATATACCAAACTTCCTACATTTCATGAACACTTTATCTAGATGACGCAGGTGCTCTTTTTCAGACTTCGAGTAAACTATGATATCATCCATATAGATCACCACAAAATTTCCAATTTCTCCTGCAAAAGCGATGTCCATAGCTCGCTGGAAAGTGGCCCCTGCATTCATCAAACCAAAATGCATCTTTGCATACATAAAGGTGGCCCAAGGTGTAGTAAAAGTAGTCTTCTCTTGATCTTCAGGTAACACCTTGATCTGATTATACCTAGAAAAACCATCCAGCATTGAAATTCTTTCAGCTCCCACCACATGCTGCAGTATTTGATCCATCTTGGGTAGAGGATAATTATCCTTCATGGAAACTTTATTCAAGTTGTGGAAGTCTATGCACAATCTTATCTCTCCATTCTTTTTTCTGACAAGAACCAAGTTTGCAACCCATTTTGAAAACCTCAGTGTTACAATGATTTTAGCATCAAATAGCTTCTTGATTTCTTTCTCAATAATAGGCAGGAGCTTAGGATTTATTCTTTTGAGATTCTGTTTAAAAGGCCTTTCCCCAGGCCTTATAGGAATGGTATGTTGTATGATTGAAGTATCATACTCCTTGAGATCCTCATAACTCCAAGTGAAAACATCTGTATAATTTTTCATTAATTTCACATACTCTTCTTTCTCTTTTTCAGGTAATTTCTTGGACAATTTCATAATCTTAGGATTTTCTGTGGTACCAATATTTTTGTCTTCGATAGCATCATCAACAGGCTTCACTTTTGGATTTTTAGCCACATCATTCTAATCAAAAAGCTTTTCTAAAGGGATTAGTCCTCTTGGTATGAAATTATTTTTCAATTGGATGATATCCTTACCTCCTAAGGTCTCTTTCAATCTTTGAGTGCTATTCTCTTCCTCTTCAACCTCTTCAACCTCTTGAATGCTCTCATCATTGTCATTCTCAGTTTCAATAGGGGTATAGTATTCACAAATTCTTCTGAGAGTTCCAGGAATCTCCGGATCTGCATATCATCTTCAAACACTTGTCAATATTTTGAGTTGTCAAGAATAGATGGTCTATTCACAATTTCCACCTGGTATTCCCTCTGACCAGCAACAGGTGTTTCAAATTTTCCAGCGGCCACAGCTAAAGAATCAACTACCAAATTTTCATGTCTAGGAATCACCTGAATTGCATGCTCTGTAAAGAAGTTACCAAGCATATCCCACACTTCATTTCTGTAAGCCCTCATTCGAGGATGCCTGGTTTGATAGCTTTCATTTATGTGGTTTATTACCAACTCAGAATATCCTAAGATCCTTATCTTTTGAGCTCCTAAATCTTTCAAAGTGCACAATCCCAATAATAGAGCTTCATATTCTGCCACATTATTTGTACACTCAAATGTCAACTTGTATGATAGGGCTTTGAAATCCCCCTGAATAGGAGAGATTATGTATACACCTGCTCCAGCACCTACTTTTGCAGCAGATCCATCAAAGTACATAATCCAATGTCCTTCTCTTTTTTGCTTTGCTTCCAAAGCATCCTGTTCTATCACTTCCTTTTCCCTATTTTCTTCAGACTTCTTCTGCAAAGCCTCCTCTACATCATGTGGAATAGCATCATTGAAGAAAATGGAGGACCCCAAATCGGTATCAACAGCATAAATGTGATGAATTTCAGGTTTGTCTTGACTGCTTACTACATATGGAGTTCTCTTTTCACTATATAGTCTTCTTTTCCCATCTTGAACAGGAATCGTGGCATACGACATATCCATCTGCAAATTGCCTTTCAATTTGGAAGTCCAGGATCTTGACAGCAATACCCCGAACTTTGGTGGGATATCTGCCACTACCACATCCATAACTATAGTTTTAGAAGGCAATTTTTTTAGGGTTACCACCATGTCTTTGATTAATCCAAGGCATTTCACTCTTTTAGAATCAAAAGAATACAAATCTTTATAAGGTCTTGTTACCTCCAATCCCAGACTTTCTACCACTCCCTTAGGCATCAGATTATGTGATGTTCTTGAGTCCAGCATAGCATTATGGACCACTTTATCATGCACATTTAGACTTAAATAAAAATGGGGAACTTCTTCCCCTTCTAAATTTTCAACTTTTGACCCAAATGAAATAGCGGGATTATCATCATTCAATTCTAAAATGTTAGACTACCATTCTCCTTGGTTTTTGACCATTTTTGTGATAGTATCCCTGTATTCAGTATTTCTCAACAATTCATTAAACGAAACAGAGATTTTTAGCTTTGAAAGCTCATTTTGTAAAATTAAAACCAACACCAATATTTTCCACATCAACCGGAGTCGCCTTCTTTACTACTTTACCCTTTTGCACATCATTTTCCACCTCTTTATTTACAAAAGTCTCTTTTTGTAGTTCTTTTCCTTTTTCTATATTTAAAGAACTAGAGGAAGGCTGATTTGGGTGTGCCTTCCCTTTATTTATGAGGACATCCCTGTTCCTCAATCTAATTTTCCTTTGCACATCATCCATAGCATGTAAATATCCTCTTTGATACAACTTGTTCTCTTTTTAAATTTCTTCATTTCCACCCTCCTGTTCAAACATGTTATGCTCCTCTTTAGTAAGATATATCTCTGAATCCCGCTCTCTAAACAGATGAATCATATTTTCAGGGGGATCTTCTTCATCGGCAACATAATTTTCAGGGAAAGGTGGACGGATGGGCTGCTCTTCTTGGTTTCTTGGATTACTCTAGTCTCTCTGTCTAATTTGGGGAGGAACAGGGGGATTTGGTCTTCTGAAATTTGGATTCCTGATTTGGGGATCCCCTTGCTCTCTGTTGAAAGGCCTAGTATCCATAGTTAATCTATCCATCAACTTTTCCATGGTTTTCAACATCATTTCAAATTTAGCATCAGCAGAAGAGGATGAAGTAGAAGGAAAATTCTCTTCTTTCCTCCTCCTATCCAAATCCCTATGCTTCATTTTTCCACTCGCCATCATGTTAGCTTCCACTTCTAGAGCATCAGTAAACATGGCAGCAAGAGTTGTCGATTTCCTCTCCCACAATGAGAATGCAAAATCATTATCAAAAGCCCCAACATAATGTAGTTTGGCAGCTGTAGGAGAAGGTTTTATATCTTCTGGAATAGAGTTGTAAGCCCTCATGAATCTGCTGGAAAATTCATGAACAGATTCAAAACCCCCTTTTTTTAGACTGTTATACTGAGATAAAAGCTGCAAAGGATTCTATTTATCATCCCACATATCCAGGAAAGCATTTTCGAAGGCCTGAAAATTTACTATGGACCCATTTGGTAAGTCTTTAAACCACTTCTTTGCCTCACCTAACAAACTTTGGGCAAATAACCACATTTTGACATCAGGATAATCAACTTCTTCTAAGTCAATAAAATCTTCAAACTTGGCGACATGCTGTTTCGTGGTTATATCACCCTCTCCATCAAATAAAGAAATTCTCTGAGAATAATTTTGAGGGAGATCATGTAATACAGCAGGAAGACGCAAGGGAGCAAATCGGGCTGCCATTGGTCTAGGTCGATTCACAGGGTTTGAAGAGGTTTGAGTATTCTGAGAGGTAGATGTTTCAGCCTTTGTGGTTTGTTGCAAATCTCTCCAAAGGGAATCTAACAAGTAAGATTCTAATCTGCAGGGATTAAAATCAGTATCCTTAAGGTCAGACTCAGACTTGGTTCTCAACAGATTCTTTCCAATGTTAACTTCCCATCCTGGATCAATATGGGAATCTTGGGACGATGATGCACCAAACAAAGGAAATTATAACTTTTCTTTATTTTTCTTCTTAAATAACTTTTCTGGGTCTTCAAAACTTTTCAAAATTTCGGTATCAGAGTTACCTCACGTATGTCTTCTCGAAGCCAGAATGACTCCTTAAGTTCTGAACAAGTTTCCCAGTGGAGTCACCAGGGCAAATATACAACCTTCTTTTCTGTTAAAAATTCCTATTTGCCCGCAGAAATATTTCTTCAACTTTGTCGTTCTCCCAGGTCAGATATGCTCATTCATTCCCTGGCAACGGCGCCAGTTTGTTAGCACTCAGAATCTACCCAGGTTGTAAAAGGTAAACTCCAAGGTAACAGCAAAAAACCACTTTAGAAAGAAACTGGTATTTTCTTCTAGAGAGGGATCTCTCAATACAGATTTAATAGGACTAGATATAAAAAAACATTTAAAGATTTGTATGTATGGATGAAACAATCACATAAACATTGGGCATGGAGTCACATACATATAAAGATATCACAAAGACATATACACGAGATTCATCAAAGGAAAGATAATCACATCATCACAGTCGTTCAATTTAATCCAGGTGAAACAGAAGAGATGAGGAAACAGTCCATTAACACAGAGCATCAAAGATGAATTCTATGTCAACTTTAGCAGAAAATATATAAAATATCTTAAATGATGACTAGAGAATAAACATATGAATTCTAATCACCCAACGCTGTATTTCAAATACAAAGAAGAAAAAAAATGAAGTGTTACACTGGGAAAATACAATCACATAAAGAAAGAAGCACAGACTGTAATATCAATGATACAAGAATATCTGATAAACCTTCATGCATCCACTTTGTTATTCAAAAATAGATATGTTCTCCAAAATTATTCCACAACACGATGGGTTCCAACCCCCATCTCATAAAAAGATGCCAATATATACAAAAAATAATAGATCTTCCAAGAAGATTCATAATTGAATGATCAGCTTAATTTAGAGTCTTGTAACTAAATCCCTAACTTCTAGGAATAAATTACTGATCCAATCCTAACAGATCATAAAGTAAAAATCAGCTTGGTAAAACGTCTTCATCCAGTCAGCTCCTTGTTATATAACACCTATCTCTATGCATGCAAGATGTATTTGGTCTTTCCAAATCTCTCCACAGCTTTCCACTATTCTGCGCTCGGGGTATCACATTCCATCATTTACCGAATTGACACTTCAAGCTCCATGTAAGCTTCATATGACACCTTGGGTAATATGCTTCTCATAATTGCGAACTTCTGTAAAATTTTGAAATCTTCTGTTAATTTATCCACAATAGTTTTTCCTATTAGGCTCTTTTCCAAGTCATCGAATTTAGAGTGGTCCATGCAATTATCAACTAGCAATCTGTGATAATGCTCCTGAGAGAAAATTCGTCCCTCCTCATCCCAAAAAGAAGGTAGGCCATCCTCAAATAGCTCCTTGAAATCTTGCTTGAAGTTATTGACCTGTGTAACCATTTCATCTGTTCTGTCCTGGACCGTCTTCATTAAATGATGTTTGTGAATAAATTTCTTAGCCCACAGCACTATGGATATCCTGTCTTTTTTCCCTAAATCATGTAATTTTTGATATGTCAATGAGTTTAAAAAGTTCAGCGCATTTTGAGCTGTGGTGAGAGGTCTTTTTCCCATGTGTTCATTCACTAGCTTTAATCTTTGGTGGGCCAAATTGATCAAAATATTCTGATCATCAATGAAATTCAGATAATGCATGAATTTGGTAATTTCAATAGATAACGTGTCCCAAATAATGTGTTTTGCTCCTTGCAGGGGACCTTTACCTATGCTTTTCTCCTTCAATTCATTGAACTTCTTCCGCAACTGGTTTCTATCTTGTAGTATTTTGTTTTTGTTTTCATTCATTTTGGCCAGTTCAGACTTGATATTTGCATTCTCTGTCTTTAGCTCTTTGATTTATTCATCTTTTAGACTAACCTGGGACATGGGAACCAAGAGATCATCTGCAGAAAAATCATCCAACGGCTTCTCGATATTCACAATGGACAAGTCTTCGCCTGTGGGGGTCTGACTTATTAACTCTTCCATAATCTCCTTCTCATCAATTTGATCCTTTTTCATCAAGAAAATTTGAGATAACAGTTCATTTCTTTCTCCTTCCCACTTGTCCTTTTCTTCCTGTAACTCAACAGCTCTCCCTTTATACTCCATCATATCTTGATGGATCTTGTCTTTTTCTTCTTGCAGAGCCAATAACTTAGAGAACTGAACATGCTCAGAACCTGGGATTTTCAATTTTTTTTTTAACACTTGGAGAGCATTATCTTTTTCTTCTAGCATTCTCTTGACTGCCTGGGTATTATCTGAACTGACAATATCTATTTGAATCTTCTTGATCTGGATGGCATTTGCCTTATTCTCAACTCTTTCATGTTTCAATTGGATCTCTAACTTATCTATCAAACTTTGCAATTTGTTTATTCTTATCATGGCTTGTAACAGGTCTGAGTAAATGATATCACTGGTTTGTTTGTGAAGTTGTATCTTATCTGGTATACTGATCTTATCCAACCATATCTCCATTTCTGACATCTTCTTGTCGTTTACCATGGCCAACTTGAATGTATTTCTTTCGGTATCTCTAGTAGAAACCAGAGAAGTTTTTGGACTGTGTAAACTTCTTACTCGCGGGAGAAAATTTCTTGTCTCTTCCAGAGACTGTTTTCTTTTCTCCATGTAACTAGATTTGAGCTCTTCTTTTGACTTAAAGATTGGGCTTGATTCTGAACCATATACACAACCATCTACATTTTTAAAAGAAAACTGATTTACTTGCACAACCTTCATTGGAACTAGAGCAACCTTTTTGAAACCATCAAAAATTTCTTCATTTAAAATTTCACCACCCTGCAACAACTTTGCCTTTTTATGTGATCCATCTTCGTCATTTTCCATACTTTCGATTTCAGACAGACTTCTCTTAATCACAATACTAGTACCCTCTGCTATTTGGGATGTTGTGACAGGTACAGTATGGGCATCTTCATCAGACTTTGGTATCTCAGTAAACTGCAACAAATTTGTTGTTTCATCCATCCCCTCAATAGACTGGTGATCAAATGGCTTATTCTTGTTGGCCTGCTTCATCAAGGAGATTACATGGTGGGGATCGTAATTTATCTTTGGCTCCTTTTGGAAATCCAGATTCTCCATCAATTTCTCTATGAACACCAAGGTGCCTTTACTTTTAAAAATGAAAGAGCCAACCTTAAGTGGGAATTTAATGTTTGAAGATTTTTTGAAAGCACCAAAATGCTCTTCTTCAGACTGCAGCCTTTGTCTCATGAATTCCAAAGCAAAAATCCTTGGGGTTAAGAAAGCAGGTAACTTATATGGATGCCTTGTAAATCCATATATCCTTAAAACAGTGGACTCTTTATGCAAGAACCAATCTCCAATTTGGTCCTCGGGTGAGGACTGCATCAAACATTTCATTTCGTCCAAAACACGGGGCACTTCTTCATCAAACAACATTCTATACATTTCCGACATAGTCGAATTAGCAAACTCGAACATGTTGATTTGCTTGGGCAAATCAGAAGAACAGATAGTATTCAAAAATTGGAGTTCAGTGACATTGGAACATAACAGCATGTTGAACAGGTAGGTCTGGAACCTAAAAAAACTGAACCTTTGAAAACCCACTTAGTTCAAGATGGATTGCTTCAGCTAGGTATTCATCTACGCTAAACACCGGAATTGACTGAGACTCGGAGTCTAAGGAACTTATTCTCAATAAAAAACCAAGGATGACCTCGTCCATGCGACAATCATCATCAAAACCTAATATTTGGAAAACCAAAGAAATAACTAATTGGTCTTCACTTTTAAAAATATGTACAGGGTAAGGTAAGAAAAAACCATCTAAATATTGACCATCTTTTAGAACACATGACAAGAATTGGCAACGGGTTTCAGTCTCACACTTCTTGTAAAATTCAGCAAGGATTGACTCATTTACTGCCTCACAACTATCCGGGTAATTTTCAGGTAAACTGAGGTTTTCACGGATGACTGTAGCATTGAATTTACAAAGAATTCGGGACGTGGAATGACTGATCATAATTCTCTGAGACGGGGAGTATTTAACAGCACACCATTCTACAAACTCTGGGAAATGGAGGGTTTGTTCAAGGGCGAAGTAATACAGAAAGGATTTGCATACATTCAATACATCATTTCCCTGAGAGTTGTAATACCACAATCTTTCCTTACTAACGGACACACTTCCAATATACAGGAAAGGGTCACATACCTATCTCTGTCGACTATATAGTCCTCTTTATCATCTATAACATCACCACTCTGTAATTCCTCTCCCTTATCCATAACTTGATTGACAATGGAAATTCAGATGAACGAACTATAGGGTTTAAGCTTTACCTGTTTAACTGTAGAGGCGTGTGCTCGGTGTGCTCGAAAATGACAATCAAGAGTTGACGAAACTGCAAGTCCTTTTCACCCGCCTGAGCCAGTCAACAAAATACCCACGGGACAAGTCAACCTTCCTTTTATAATTCCCCACTCTGGAGCGCTCCTTTGGCGGTTTGCACGAAACCACTTTAGCCTCCGGAGTATGCCGCAATTTGACGCATGGACAGTGGTTTATATTCCGTGACCACCTTCTACCTTTATCTGCCATGTGTTTCCACATTCCGGACTCATTTGTAACCATTGATCCATCTCGCCTTTGATTTTTTTAACCATCAGATTAAGTGCCACATAATTAATTATGCCCGGGGTCTCTGGTCATAGACTTCATGCAAGTCTCCATTTCGGAGTCATCTCCAACCGTCGATGAAATCGACTCTTATTTCCCGCCGTCAGATTGAAAGACACGTACTTGATTTCGCCAAGCGCTTGGGTCTTATATACCATGCAAATCTGAGCTCCGAAATCATCTTCAGCCATTGATGTGATATACATGTATTTTCCCATCGTCGGATTAGATGACACATATCTAATTCTGCTGGGCTTCCCGAAATTATCCCCCGTGCAACTTTATGCTCCGAAATCATCCATAGTCGTAGATGCGATTGACCATGATTTGTCAGCCGTTAGATTGGGTGGCATGTATCTAATTCCGCTAGGCTCCATTGTTTTAACCATTGTGCATGTTCATAAAGCGGAACCTATATGGGCCGTGGATCTCTTCAAGACGAATCAACAGCCATTGATCTGTGTATCTTATTAAATGCCCAGATATAATTTATCTTCCTTGCACCTTTGGAGAGCGGACATAGTGTAGACCGTTGATCTTCAACTCTTCACTCCGCATCATTAGATCTTTTGACACTTCATCGTTTTTCATTGCTCATCGTACTCTTATATCATACCATTTAACCAAAGTTTGACAAGCCACTATTGTTTCTCCTTCCTTATGGTCTTTTCATCCTCTTGCTAAATAGATGTGTTAACACATGTGATGAAAGAGGACACTTTGATAGAAATTGTCCCATGAATAAGAGTGGTTATAAGAAGAAGAAGAACTCCAAAAGAAGACATCATGCTCACACAGCTGAGGATGATGGTCCTCCCAGAAAGAGAGTCAAACAAGAAGGTGAAGACTCTTCAAGTGATGAAGAATATATTCTGATCTTTTCTCTCATGGGAACTGTCACACATGGAAGCAAAGATTGGATTATTGAGAGTGGGGCTTCCAAGCACATGACAGGATTCAAGGAATATTTGGAGAAACTCTCCGAACATAATTCACCCCATAAGGTGAAACTTGGGGATGACTACCAATATCCCATAAAAGGTAGTGGTGAATCCTCCTACAAGCTAGACTCTGAAATTTCTATGAAAATGAAGGATGTCATGTTTGTTGTTGGTTGCTATGGGCAGATCCGGGTTTACTGTAATGTACCAACAACACCCCTAGCTCACTGGCCCTTTCGACGATAGACCGCGGAGCATCCTGAAGTCTCACCTTAAGTGATTCTAATGGGTTGGCCAAAGACTCAAGTGTCTGCAACCAGGTTCTATAGCATCCTGTGTGCATCTCTCATCTCTTCTCAACCCGTGAGGTCTCTCTCTACGATGCACAGTTTCCTCTTACTCGCGATGACTCTAGCCCTTATCGTATCATTGCGTCCTAGGAAACACATAACTCTCTCCTACGCTTGATCCTTAACCTGTAGTACCGCGCACCACAGCTCCTCTGATGGTGCGATATCGCCTCCCTGCGATATTCTACCACTGCAGCTTAGTGTACCTAGTGTTACTTGTGTTCGACTTACAGGACTCAACATAAAAGGCTACTTTATACTGCGACTCTTAACTGTTTTAAGTGAAACATAGACAAACTCTTATATAGAATACTTAAAGGCTTCAACCTGCATTTATCCCTCTATAATGCTATGAACTGAATAACACGTACATACATTAAACTGTAAGCAAAGTTCATGTAATGAGTGACAGATACAACAAGTAAATACAATCACATGAATCAATCACATAACACTCTGATTTTACGTGGTTCACTTCCAAGGTAGAAGCTACGTCCACAGAACTATGTTTTATTATATCTTAAGAGAGTACACAGTTCTACTGCACCGCATATGCAGCTCAAGATCTTCTAGGTAACTCCGCACATAGCCTGGAGCCCTTCTCTCTTAGATCTCTTTTCTATCTCTATATTGCCTTCTTACAATATTCTCTCTCTCTCTCTATCAATCCCTGTGGATTGTTACATACATGATCAATGAGCTAGCTACTGGTTACAGTAAGATAACTACCGTTGATAAAAGAACCAGAGCTTAGCTTCTATAATATAACTATCTAAGTGTCTGCTTGTCTAACTACCCAACCCTTTTACAATACAAAATACATCCCTTTATAGGCAGCCCAAAGGTCTCGCCATTACAACACTGTGGGCCTGTCCCAACAGTAACCCAAAAACCCTAACTAGTGACAGTTGGGATATCTGTACTTGTGGTAGCCGCTTTCCATCACACCACTACTCTCTGCAGTCTTCCATGCTTCCCGGCGCTGACCATGGGTACTATGCACCGCTTCCCTTCTTATGTCCTTCGTCTTCAATACCTCAGCCTTGTTGCTCATTTTCCTTTATGAGGGTAGCTGAGCCCTCCTGTCTTCACCACTTCCTTCAATGCAGTGGGTGAGCTCTCTCTTCTCGGCTGCTCAGGTACTGACGTCTTCATTGACTTCTCTGTCCTAATAGTCATAGTTTCCGGCTCTGCTCTCCAGCTAGAAACATGCTATGGCATCGTATCTTTACCTTATCTCTTCTACCTTTGCCAAAAGTGTCTATCCACCAAAATGGCATCTTTTCCTGTAGCTGTGGGACCCTACTCCAATAGTCCCCTAACACTTACTTGTGGCTCATCCTCAAGCCACTACCAGCGGGCTTCTCCTACTTAGCTTCTGCTTAGCTTCCTGCGAAGTCTTTTGAATTTTTTCCCGAAGTCCTGTGACTTCGTTCTCCATAGCTGCGACAAGCTCTCCATAGTTTCTGTAACTTAGTTCATTGGGCTCTCTTATCTTTCCTTCCCTCATTGTCATGGTCTCGCTCTCGTCGCTTGTGAGACCTTTTAAGGATCTTCAGGTTTTGAGAAGTCTTCCACAGATATCCTTTACTCTTTATCTGGGTTAGAACTTTTATCACAAGAAAAATTGTATCTTCCAGCCTTCTCAAACATTTCATTCAGTCTAGAGCCTACTTATGCGAAAGGTATACAAACTAGGAATTCCATTCCGAGAACAAGCCTTTGTCTGTATCTTGAAGTTCTGCTTGTTCGGTTTGTTTTCCCTTTCACTTTTCTTTTCAGCCACTTGCTCCAGGTATTCATGCTGCTTGGGTTCCACATATTTTCATTCTTGACCTTTGGAACCTCTTGTTCTTCTCTTAGCTGATGAGATAGGTCATCTTTCTTCTCCCGTTGCCTTCTTTTTCCCATTTTTAATTTTCTCTTGACGAGAGATTTCTTCTCATCATTCCTCTGCTCTGCTTTCTTATCTTTAGTGATCGACTTGGTGTTCTTTCTCTCTTTAGCAGAGACTTTGATGACATATTCTACATCCTGCGCTTGAATTCTCATCCTTGGCGGCTGTCTGACCTGTGATGTTCCTAATTTCACAACCCTGGGCGGCGTTGTCATAGTAGCTGTAAGGCCATTACGCTCGAACCTTTTCAAAATCGCTTCTATGGGTTCCTCCTCGGACAGAACCCACTTGGTGTTATACTCTGGGTGGGAAATGGCTGCAAAATATGGAAATCACATCACTCTGTAACGAAATATACTCTGCACAGGGAACACTTAAGACTTACTCTATAGCTCTCGGCTCTTGCAAAAGTAACCGTCCTGAATGAATGATCTCTGCTTTTATGCTGAAGGCTATAATCCCAGATGCAACGGTCATCTAGGATGAACTTGTTAGTCATATTAATGATTGGACAAGACCACACCCATTAGACCGATCCTCATTAAATGCGGAAATCCGATCAAATTTCCCTCGAAACCTGTGTGCAAGCGCCGGTCTCATCGAAGATTTACTAAATATGGAAAAATTGATTATGCCGTTGCCAAATCTACGGTAAGGTATACTGGTCTTTTCTTTATTAACTGCCTATTAGAAGGCGACTTGAATAGCCCTCTGTCTTTTCTTGAAAGTGCCTACGTGGCACGGAGAAACATCACGTTGCTGCGATGAAACACCGCATCACCCGCTCAAACAACTTACACTTTTTTTTTCCACAACTTCACTTGTGCAAAATGAACCGTCCTTATGCGATTCCTTATACATAGAATACCTGCCGGTGTAGACTAATTCCCGGTGCAATTCCTCCTTTCAACTACACTGGACATCTGTACCACTTGCGACTCTGAGTTAGGGCTAAGAGGTGGAGTGGCTATCACTATAGAGTTTAAGCCTACTGCCATTAATCAATGTGGGAAGAATCTCCCCATTTAGTTTGCTGAGCTGAACGGCTCCTCCCTCTGTAACTTGCTGTCTCTGATATGGCCCCAACCAATGCGTCTTGAATTTCCTTGGAAAATTAATAAATTTACTATCATAGAGGAGTACTAGGTCTTCGATCTGAAGAGTCTTGCTCTTAATGTGTCTGTCATGCCAAGCTTTTTCTCGTGCCTTCTGCACTTTCTGATGGAATCCGGCAATGAATCTATCTTCCTCTAAGGAAAGCATCTACATTATCCTTTCATGCACCGTGTCTGTATCAGCCATCCCGGTGATCTGAGAAATTCTTAAACTGGAAAGAATACACTCCATAGGCATAACAGCCTCCTGTCCATACACCAAGTTGAAAGGTGTGTGTCCTGTAAGTTTCTTGCATGTAGTCCTATACGCCCACAATACATCGTTAACTCTGAGGTCCCAATCATTCCTTTGGCTGTTGCAGATCTTAGTAAGAGCATTTTCTAAAATATTGTTAAAGGCCTCCACCGTAACATTAGCTTGTGGGTGGTAGGGGGTGCTCTTATGGTGCTGTATCTGGAATTCTTCCATCAAGGCCTCAATAGTGTGGTTCAAGAAGTGTGTGCCTTGATCGCTCATCAAAATTACTGGACATCCAAATCTAGTGATGATGTTTTCAAAAAGGAACTGTGCGGCTGTAGCAGCATCACAATTTCTTACTGCTTTGGCCTCTTCCTACCTGGTGAGGTACTCTATTTCAGTGATAATATATCTCGCACCAGTTCGTTTTCCCGATGGGTTGATAGGACCCACAAAGTCTATATCCCACTTGTCAAATGCGCGCAGTGTAACCTACGGTCGCAGTGGCATTTCATCTCATCGTGAAGGTTTTCCTACCCTCTGGAAAATATCACAGCATCTGCAAAATTCCTTAGTATCCTTATGTAAAGTAGGCCACCATAATCCTGCGGTCAGGATTTTCTGCGCAGTCGGCTTTCCTACGAAATGACCACCTGCGGTACCAGAATGTGCTTCTCTGATAATGGCCTCCTTTTCATGCGGCATCACACATCTGCGCAGGACTTCATCTGGACCTAACTTGTATAACTATCCTACGATCAGGGTGAAGTCTGCTGCTTTAACAACCAACTGCCTCTTTTGATGCTTGGTGAACTCATCAGGTGCCCCTCCTGTAGTGAGAAAGTGAATGATATCAACATAGTACTCATTTGCGATCTGAATAGAAAACAACTATGCATGTGGCAAATTGTCCTCTAGATTACTTGGCTCTTCTCCTGAGTCTATTCGCGACAGATGATCAGGTCCAGCGTATAATCTCCTTGGTTTCACAATGATTTCAAAATCATACTCCTGAAAGAGGAGTAACCATCTGCAGATTCATCCCCCTAACACTGGCTTATTGACTAGATACTTTAATGCGGAATGGTCAGTAAACATCTTGAACGAGGCACCCAACAGGTAGTGCTTGAACTTCTGTAGTGCATACACCATAGCTAAGCCTTCTCTTTCTGTCGTGGTGTAGTTCTTTTCTACTGTCGATAGCTTTCTGCTGGAGTATGTGATAGGATGATCGATACCTCCTTCTCCTGGTTGCGTTAAAACAATCCCTAGTTTGATGCCAGATGCATCCACATGTACATGAAATGACTTAGTCCAGTCTGGAAATACTAAGATGGGTGCTGTAACCATCTTCTCTTTAAGTGTGTCTAGACTCTGCTGGCATTCCTCATTCCATAGGAATTTTACATCTTTCTTTAACAGTTTTTCCATTGGTGTTGTAATCTTTGCGTAGCCCTTGATGAATTTTCTGTAGTACCCAGTATGACCAAGTACTATCCTCAATTGTTTAACTGAGTTGGGTGCTGGAGGATCTACAATGATGGCAATATTTGCGGGATCTACCATCAAGCCTTGCCTGCAAACAATGTGACCCAACAAAATACCGAATGGCGCACAGAATATACATTTTTTCAAGTTTAGAGAAATCTGGTACTGCCTACATTTCTCTAACATCAATCTTAAATCTCCTATGTGCGTTTCAATTAATCCAAATACAGTCCAATCGTCAAAATAAACTTCTAAGAATTTATGGATGTATTCTTTAAATACATCAACTACTACTCTAGAAACGATAGCTGGTGCATTCCTAAGACCGAAGGGAATTACCGTATACTGGAATGAGCCTCATTCTGTTGCAAAAGTGGTCTTATTTCGATCTTCAGGGTAGATTATGATCTGGTGATAGCCTGAAAAGCCATTAGTGAAGGAGTAGACCTCCTGTCCTCCCACATTGTCTAACACTTCATCAGTGAAAGGTGTCGGAAATGGATCATGAAGTGATGCATCGTTGAGTTTACACAAGTCGACACAGATCCTGATGTCTCCTTTGGTTTTCTTCTCTTGCACGACCATGGGACTAACCCATTCTCTTTCTTCCACTGGCTCGATGATGCCTGCCGCTAGCATCTTATCGATCTCATCCTTAACTTTTTCTTTATAGCGCGGATTTAATCTATACGGACGCTGCTTAACTCGTCTAGAATCCTCTTTCAATGGTATCCTCATTACTCCCAGGTCTCCGACTATTCCCTTCATCTCTGTGAACTTGGTGGGAAATAGGTCCTGATGGTCATGTAGCAAGTCTGCAATAGAGGCAAACTTTGGTTCTGTTTCTGTGCCAATATTGATCTGTTTAATCTTGATCGGTTCCGTGATTGCTAGAGTCTCTAGCTTCGGCCCATCAACATTGCAAGTCCCCTCTAACTCTAGAATGTTGATGTTGTGAGGATCCTCCTCCTCCTCCTCTAGTTCTGATGCAAAGTTATAGCACTCTAGCGCCTCTTCTAACTGGATGGACCACTCAGGTTGAGCTGACACTGATAGGGTACAATCCTCAAATATCTTAATATTTATTACATCTAGGGCCTGATTAATGCTTGGATACTCAAATTCAAAAGCGAAGGTGAGTAGAAAGCTGTCTATCATAAGTGTCCATGTAGTCATTCCCTTATGCAATTCAGTCTCTGTGTACCAGTTCCTTGGAACTGTGTCCAAAGTGTGAATGAATCGCTGAACCCATTCATCCTCAGGAATGTCCGACCAATTCCGTTGACACATCTGAATATGTGACCTGGGGTCACTTTCTCCTGTGTATTTCTATTGGACATACTCTTTGTTGATAGAGAATCTGATCACCATCAATCTCTTAAGATCATCCCATGATGCGATATTCCCTTTATGTGCATACCACCATCTTGCAGGTGTGGCTCGTACTGCAAGGTCCATAGCTGCGATCCTCTGCTCGTGAGGAATTTGTTGTTCAAACTGCGTGAGAAAGTCCTGGATATCTGTTAGACCATGAAATGATGGAATCTCATTGACCTCTACGCCAATCCATCGTAGTGACTTAGTCATGTACGCACATCTACGTGCTGAGACTTCGTAAAGTCTGTTCTTCCAGTTCTCTAGACCAACATCCGAATCCGATGCGCATGAGCTGTCGCATCGCCAACTAATGTTCCCTTCTACGGTTGGATTGATGTAGTCACTCTGGTTCGCAGTCATCTGATAGAGACTGTCCATGTTACGTGCCTCTTCCTCTACTCAGATAGGTTCAATGTATCTAGGACCCTGAAGAGGATCTAAAGGTGCGATGACCCAGATCTGCACATCCTCAAAGGTCATTTGTCTTCTCTTTAAGTCGATAATGGCCATGTTACCGATCGCCCAATCAATGCCTAGTAATGCTGGATATGGTCTACTATCGCCAATAATTTCTATAACTTCAAAGTCCGTATAGCTGCGAACTCCGTCAATGTCAACTGGCACCTGCAGTAATCGACCCAAGGGTGATACCCACTGCTGATTAGCTAATCTCAGATGAATAGGCGATCTAACTAACTTAGGGCTACCCATCTGTTCCCATGTCTGCTTAGTCAAAAAATCTACCTCTGATCCTAGATCTAGGATCACCTCATCCATTTCAAATTCTCCAACCTGTTCTATGAGTCGCATCTCTCTTCCTGTTCTTGTATGGCCAGTAATATTATGAACAGCATGATGTGCACTAGTCACGGAAGAAGATGGCTGGCAATGATCTATGATGCGCTGAAGTTCTCTGATATCTTGCTCATTTCTCACAAGTTTTAAACAACTCCACAGGAAGGATTGTACACTTCCTGCCAACTCGTCCTCATCACAAGCACCCGATGTGGTAGCCTGCGATATCTGTATAGGGATAATGCAATAAGGTGCTTGCTGCGGTACGCCCCTAGACGGTGGTACCTGCGATCCTGATTGCATAGGGTCATCAAAAAAAAATTTAGCTTCCTGAAATATTTCTTTATTCTTCTGTAGGTCAAGTGGTGTTGATTTATTAGTATCTTTGCACACCCACTTCGGTCCTGTGTTCTTTTCACTATCCTACGATGTCCCATTAGTAGAAGCACCGCTGCGAGTCACAATGTTGATTCTTGGTTTTGGCTGTTTCTGCTCAGCAGCGATAAGCTGGATGTTCTGGTGTACTGCTGGCTTAGGTTCTCTGATCTTGGCTATCAAGGTAGGACATTCTTCTATAGTGTGGTCGTAAGATTTACAATATTTACATGTCGTAGTAGGGCTCTGACAATCCCTCGCATAATGTCCTACAACTCCATAGTTGTAACAAGTGATTGGTCCGCAACCATGACCAAAGCCTTCTCCACGGCCAAAGCCTCCTCCACGTCCTCATCCTCTGAATCCTTCTCCATGGCCACCATGAGCCGGATCATGCTATGGTCTTGCTGCTAGACCCTATGTTTCTGATTGGACTCTGTACAAGTCTTGCTTGCTCCTGACCATGAGATCATAGGCTCGGCAATTGTGTTCATCATGGCCTATGGACTTACAGAAGACACAGTATAAGTTCTTAGGTGTCTGCACGTACTTCTGAAGTAGAGGGAATTACTGAGGTGGGTGTCCTCTTGTTTTTCATATTTCACACCACGACCCGTGGGTCTGTGGTAAGGGGTTAGGAGCCTCGATTGCTAGATATTCTACAAATACTAGACAGATGTCTTTAGTATGGCCTTGTGCTTTACACTTTACACACCATATTTCTTGCACAACCTCTTTCCCTTTCTTAAGCTCATGCAACTATAACGTGAGATTAGCCAACTAGTTTTGCAGGTTTGTCATACCTGTGCCGGTTTCAGCTAGAGGTGAAGCCTCTAGTTTCATCACCATCTCCAACGCGTCATCCTGCATCTGGAGTTTCTGCTGCATTAATGGAAGTCTAATGTGAGGGAGCAGGGCTGCAATAAACCATTCCTTATGCTGCTCCAGCACAAACTCAAAGCTGACTTCGTCTATAAGGGCTTTGAATTTCTGATTGAAGTCCCATACTGACTCTGTAGGTAACTGTTTGATGCCTTTGAGCTCTGTAATGCACTGTGACTCAGACTTAGGTTTCTTAAACTCTTTAATCATGGCGGTCCTGACCTGGACAAGTGTTCTGGGTACCGCTGTGGCATACTTCATATACCATGTTAAGGCTCGTTCTCTTAGTGTGGTGACCAACTATACAAGTTTAATATTATCATCATGGATTGCTTTAATGGTTCACATGGCTTCACATAGAAACCAGTGCTACTCTGGGTCCTCTGCCCCTGTACCCTTAAAGATAGGTAGCTTCATATCATCCCCCATTCTATTTCTGTGTGGTGTATGTTGATTTGCTATGTTACTACCACTCGACGGTGTAGGTGGAGGTGATGTAGCGGTAGTATGTATTGTCTCGGAGCTACTAGATGGAGTTCCTATGGGATTGTTCTAAGTCTCGATCTATTTCTGTGGGGTATAAAGGTGGTAAGGGATACCCCCTTCTCTTCTGTCTATATCGCTATGACTCTGCTGTCTACTACTATCTGAACTGTCTTCAAATATGGGAGATCTAAAATCTACTTTGTATTTATTTCCACTACCTGTACGTCCAATGTCATCGAAATCACTCTCAAACTCTTTCGACATTACAGTTTCTTAACTTATTGATCTAAAACCATATCCATTACTCCTTTTTCATGTAATAACATCTTAATGGACAAGTTTAAATATTTTAGGTATTTACCGCAACATCCTTTGAAGAAGTACCGCTTAGCCTCGCTGAAGCTTTTTCTCTGTTCAACTGCAAACTCTGTGACGAAGCCTTCTAGCACACTCACAAGCCAGAAGTCTATTTTCCTCATAATGGAATTATCAAGGTTCTTCACGATCTGAATCAGCTCCAGTGTCCAGACAATGTTTCTTTTCTTCTTGAATATGTTCTTATCAGTCAACTTTGATAACTAGTCATAAAGCTCATTTCCATAGGTCACAAAAAATATCGTATGCAAGTCTGTAAAGATATGTTTTTGTAACCAGCCCTCTGTACTCAGCCTAGGACTCTTGTTTTCACGTTCGGAAAACTCTTTCTCCTTAGACCCAACCCACTGGTTGAGTTCGTCTCTAGTAGGATGCCAACAGAACATCAGTGCTTAGTTTGTTCAAAACCAGTAATGGAACCATTTGTTGATCGCTATGGGCAGACCTGGGTTTACTGTAATGTACCAATAACACCCCTATCTCACTAGCCCTTTCGGCAACAGACCACAGAGCTGCCTGAAGTCTCACCTGAAGTGATTCTAATGGGTTGGCAAAAGACTCAAGTGTCTTCGACCAAGTTCTGTAGCATCTTGTGTGCGTCTCGTAGCTCTTTTCAACCCGCGAGGTCTCTCTCTACGATGCACAGTTTCCTCTTACTCGCAATGACTCTAGCCCTTATCGCATCACCGCGTCCTGGGCAACACATAACTCTCTCCTACACTTGATCCTTAACCTGCAGTACCCCACACCACAGCTCCTCTGATGGTGCGATATCACCTCCCTGCGATATCCTACCGCTGCGGCTCAGCATACCTAGCGTTACTTGTGTTTGACTTACAGGATTCAACATACAATGCTGCTTTACACTGTGACTCTTAACTGTCTTAAGTGAAACATAGACAAACTCTTATATAGAATACTTAAAGGCTTCAACCTGCATTTATCCCTCTATAATCCTATGAATTGAATAACACATACATACATTAAACTGTAAGCAAAGTTCATGTAATGAGTGATGGATACAACAAGTAAATACAATCACATGAATCAATCACATAACACTCTGATTTTATGTGGTTCACTTCAAGGGTAGAAGCTACGTCCACAGAACTGTGTTTTATTATATCTTGAGAGAGTACACAATTCTGCTGCACCACATATGTAGCTCGAGATATTTTGGGTAACTCCGCACATAGCCTGGAGCCCTTCTCTCTTAGATATCTTTTCTATCTCTATATTTCCTTCTTACAATATTCTCTCTCTCTCTGTTTTAATCCCTGCAGATTGTTACATACATGCTTGACGAGCTAGCTACTGGTTACAGTAAGATAACTACCGCTGATAACAGAACCAGAGCTTAGCTTCTATAATATAACTGTCTAAGTGGCTGCTTGTCTAACTACCCAACCTTTTTACAATACAAAATACATCCCTTTATAGGCAGCCCAAAGGTCTTGCCATTACAACACTGTGGGCTTGCCCAACAGTAACCAAAAAACCCTAACTAGTGACAGTCGACATATCTATACTTGGGGTAGCCGATTTCCATCACACCACTGCTCTCTACAGTCCTCCATGCTTCCCGGCACTGACCATGTGTACTGTGCACCACTTCCCCTCTTTTGTGCTTCGTCTTCAATACCTCAGCCTCGTTGCTCCTTTTCCTTTATGAGGGTAGCTGAGCCCTCCTATCTTCACTGCTGCCTTCAATGCACTGGGTGAGCTCTCTCTTCTCAGCCGCTCAGGTACTGACATCTTCTTTGACTTCTCTGTCCCAATAGTCATAGTTTTTTGCTCTGCTCTACATCTAGAAACATGCTACGACGTCGTATATTTACCTTATGTCTTCTACCTTTGCCAAAACTGTCTATCCGCCAAAATGGCATCTTTTCCTGTATCTGTGGGACCCTACTCCACATTTGTACCAGGACTAAACAAGAAGCTTCTCTCCATATTGGCATTGGATGCAAAAGGCACGAGGGTTGCATTTGTAGATGGCCAAGTCCTAATGTGTGAAAAAGGAAATACTATTGACGATGCAATAGTAATTGGAGAAAAAGAGGGAGGATTATACAAATCAAAGGGCCAACCAGAACAAGATTTGGTTCAAGACCTTTGGCATAGAAGGTTTGCACATGTACACTACAGAGCACTACCACTTGCAAGAAAAGCTATTGAAGGACTTCCAGAAATGCATACAAAACATGAAGGAGTTTTCTAAGGATGTGCGAAAATAAAGAAAACAAAGAAAACATTTCCAAGTAGCGAAAGAAAATTAAAAGGAATCTTAGAAATTATTCACTCCAATGTATGCGGTCCGATGTCATCCAGTTCATTAAGTGGGTATGTATACTATATTTTTTTTATTGATGATTTTTTTAGGAAGACATGGATATACTTCTTGAAGAACAAAGATGAAGTATTCAGCAAGTTCAAGGAATTCAAAGCCTTGATTGAGAACCATACAAAAAATAAGATCAAAACATTTCAATAAGATAATGGTGGAGAATTCACATCAAATGAATTCAAAGCATTATGCAGGGATTCAGGGATTAAGAGGGAGTTAACCACTCCATATAATCCAAAATAGAACGGGTTTACAGAAAGAAATAATAGAACGATTATGGAAGCTGCAAGGGCAATGCTTCATGATCAATATTTTTCTATGCATCTATGGGCAGAAGCTGCTAGAACAGTTGAGTATTTATAGAACCATATTCCACATAAATTACTTGAGAACAAAACAGTTGAAGAAGTCTTCTTTGGTAAGAAACCAAAAGTCAGCCATCTCAGAATATTCGGTTGTCCAATGTACATACATATTTCGAAAGAAAAGAGGACAAAGTTAGATCCTTCAGGAAAGAAGGGTATATTTGTGGGATACTCTGAAAGCTCAAAATCTTATAGAATATACTTCCGAGGATTCAAGAAGATTGACATTAGTAGGGACATAACATTTGACAAAGACTCAGCTTACAACAAATATAGAAAGAAACCTGTCGAAGAACTTGAAGAAACAAAAGCACATAGAATTCATGACACAACCATGAACGAAGAAATTCAAGAAGAAGATAGAGAATTAGAAGAACCTCAAGATCCTATAGATCCACCTCAGGAGAAGAATCCTCACAAGAGGAAACCTGCTTGGGTATGAGAAACTATCCAAGGTGCAGAAAGATATGGGGCACCAAACGAAAATCACAGAGAAAGAAAAAGAACCTGGTCCTGATATGGGTATGTAGCCTTATTGTGTGACTTCATCGATAAAGAACCTTACAACTATGAAGAAGCGTCAGAAAGGAAAGAATGGAAGTATGCTATGATTGAAGAGGATCAATCGATCATGAAGAATGATGTTTGGGATATTGTCCCAAGACCAGAAGGGAAGTCTGTTGTAACTTCCAAATGGATCTACAAGATCAAGCATGCTACAGATGGTAGCATAGAAAAATATAAAGCAATATTTGTGGCTCGTGGCTTCTCCAAGAAAGAAGGAATAGATTATGAAGAAAATTTTGCACCTCTAGCCAGATACACTTCCATCAGATCAGTACTTGCTCTAGCTACAGTGATGAAATGGAAGATACACCAAATGGATGTAAATACTGCTTTCTTGAATGATGTAGTGGAAGAGGAATTGTATGTGGAGTAGCCACTCAATTTTGAGACATATGACATGGAGTCTCATGTGTGTAGATTGAAGAAATCCCTGTACGGTTTGAAATAGGAACCCATGACAACGGTATGGTAGAATTGATGGCTTTCTATCCAGTTTGGGCTTTCCCAAAAGTAAAGCAGATTCCAACGTCTACTACAAGGTTGAATAAGGGAACCCAGTGATACTCCTACTATATGTAGATGACCTGTTTGTAACAGGTGGATATGGGTTGATTACTGATACAAAGAGGAAGCTTGATGTCGAGTTTGAAATGAAGGAATTAGGTATGATGCACTATTTTCTAGGCATGGAGGTGTGGCAGAATGCGGATGGAATCTCCCTCAGACAAGGGAAGAATGCAGTAGAGATCCTGGAGAGATTCAATATGATGGACTACAAGGCCATGACCACACCCATGGCATTAAATCTCAAGCTTCTAAGTGAAGCTTCATCAGAGATGGTTGATGCTATGATGTATCAACAGATGATTGGGTCCTTGATGTACCTGACAAATACAAGACCATATATTTGCTTTGATGTGAACACGTTGAGCTAGTTCCTGATGGATCTGAGACATGTTCACTTGATTGCTACAAAGCATATTTTGAGGTACCTAAGGGGTACAGTTGACTATGGGCTCAAATATAAGGATGATTAGAAGATTAACCTGGAAGGTTTTGTTGATTCATATTGGGTAGGCAGTGCCATCGATAGAAAAAGCACGTCAGGGTGTTGCTTCAGTATGGGATCAAGTGTGATCTCTTGGTTTAGCACGAAAACATTTTTCATGGCACTAAGTACAACTGAAGCAGAGTATGTCACATCTTGTTCAGTAGGTTGTGAGGCAGTATGGCTGAGGAATGTATTGTCTGATTTAGTTGATATCCAATTAGATGCTACTTGTATATATTATGACAACCAGAGTTATGTGAAGTTGTCGGAGAACCCGATGTTCCATGACAAGTCGAAGCATATTGAGATCAAATATCACTATATCAGGGATATGGTGCAGAGTGGAGCAATGAAGCTCTAGTATGTTGCGACGGATGAAAAAATAGCTGATGTGTTGATGAAGCCATTGGCCAGAGTGAAGTTTGAGTACTTCAGGGAGAAACTTGGTGTCCTCCAGATCGAGGTTCCTTCCAAGGGGAAGTGATGAGTCCGTGAGCCATTCTGACATGGTGAGAGGATTGGTTCCTTCCATGGTCAGATGTAAGGGATGATCCATTCTGTCATGATGAGAGGATTGGTTCCTTGCATGTCAGACATAAGTGCAAAGCCATTCTGATGTGACTGTAGGATTGGTTCCTACATGATTAGATATAAGTGCTGAATTCCATTCTCTGAATGGAGGCACCTGGTTAGTTACTAGGAATACTCAGCCTAGAGCTAAGGGAAATTATTATATGACTGTGGGATGTGTTCCCACATGATCATATATAAGTGCAGAGCCTTTCTGACATGTATGCTGGATTGGTTCCTCACATAGGAAGATGTAAATGTAGAGCCATTTTGACATGTATGCTGGATTGGTTCCTCGCATGGGAAGATGTAAGTGCAGATCCCTTTTTACATGTAGGTTGGATTGGTTCCTCATATGGTCAGATGTAAGTGCAGAGCCCTTTCTACATGTATGTTGGATTGGTTCCTCGCATGTTCGAATGTAAGTGTAGATCCTTTCTGACATGAATGCTGGATTGGTTCCTCTCATGGTCAGATGTGAGTGCTGGGCCTTTTTAACATAGATGACTGGATTGGTTCCTCTCATGGTTAGATGTGAGTGCTGGGCATGCCTTTCTGACATGTATGTTGGATTTTTTCCTCGCATGGTCATATGTAAGTGTTGGGTGGGCCATTCTAACTCAGGGTTAGACATAAATGTTGAAGAAGACCTACATGGAGGCTAGGCCTACAACCAGCATGAAGAAGGTTTGGCTCTGTAGAACTTCCTATGATGAGAAGGATCAAGAGATAGCACCTGTGATGATGATCTAGGAGAGATGTTCCATATCCAAAGATGATCCGGATCTAGTGATGATCCAAATCCAGATATGATCCAGATCGAGTGATGGTCCAGATCCATTAATGAAGATGAATTGAAGGTTACGAGAACTTGACGATGATTCAGACGATATAGAGAAGAAGACTTGTGCTGATCAATTGTGTCGAGAGAATACCTTCCTAGTTAAGAGGGATTGTTGATGTAATTGTAACTTTAGAATGTATTCACTTGTATATTTTATGTATTCTACCCCGATGTTTATTCCGAGAAGTGTCTGTAATGTATTTGAGTCATGTCATGCCCCTATGTTCCTATTGGGAGATTCAATAATCTAAATAAGTCATGTAAAGTCATTGTGGGTAACCCTCCTATTGATAAAGGGTTAAAGTCCCCGCAGTTGTGGGGCCCTAGGGTTATTAGACTCTCTTAGAGAAGTCAACCCTAGTGAGTTATTGTCAAGTCAAGAATTAGTATAAATGGATAGTGAGCCTCTCTATTTATCATACACTCACACACACTCAGTTGTAGTGCATAACTGAGAGAGAAGAGGTTGCTGGGACAAGAAAGAGAGAGACTACTGCTGTCGGGAGATCATATTAGTGTTTTGGAGTTTTTACTTTTGGTGTTGATTCTATCTCTGAGGAAGTTGCGGGGTTTTCTCCTTTATGGTTTCCCTGAGGAAAATCTTTGTGTCCATTGTCTCTTATGTTTTATTTTTTTGCTTGTTATTCTCTCAGTTAAAGATCCTAAGATAATGCTAGCTTGAATGATAAAAATATAACAAAAACTATCTCCCAAACATCATTCTTCATGATCAACTGATATTCCTTGAACATAGCATCCCTCCATTCCTTATTTTATACACCCTATTCATAGGTGGAAGGTTATCTGTCAATGACATCACAAAACAGGCATACATATCTATTGTAGGGATTTTCCCTTTTTCTTTATCGTTGTATTCCTTCTAGAGAGCCATACCATTTTGCTTCTTATATGATATATCGTTCCCATGATGCTTTCCTATTGTGGGAGTCCTTCTCGACAATTTTATCTACCATATCTTATGGTTCTTCCATGTCATTATCTTCATGGTCTTCTGGAATTGCTTTTCCAATTTCCATACCTTGGGATCTCAATTATTTAGGTTCCTTGTCCTCCTGAATAGGTGTCCTCTTGGATCTGAAGTATGTAGAATGTTCATCAAAGGATACATCTCTAGTGAGGTCAAAATTCTGGATCCCAGGAAGTATATTTGGTAGGCCTTCGATGTATCATTGTATCCTACGAATATACCCTTCCTCCTAGAAGGATTTATCTTGGTCCTCTTCTTATTTAGGATATGTATGTACAGTGGGAAGCCAAATATTCTGAAATGGCTGATTTTTGGGTTCTCTCTTTAGAAATCCTCTTCTGAATTCTTATTGTTAAGTACTCGATGATGTGTACAGTTCTGTACAAACACACTTGTCCTTATTGTCTCGCCCCAAAGGTGCATAGGAAGATCCTAGTCATGTAGCATTGCTTTTTCTTCTTCCATTATGGTTCAGTTGTTTGATTCTCCAACCCCATTCTATTGAGGATTATATGGAATGCTCAACTCCCTCTTAATTCTATAAAGAAGTGGGAGCAGAAAATCAGAAGCGAAAATATCAAGGTTTGGTCTTGAAAAAGTTAGAATCTAGAATTCGACTTTCCGCAGTTTGAGATCCAACGGTCATGCAGGATTCCGCACAAATAAATGGTTTACAAAGATCCCACAGCAAAAGGAGGAAGTAGAAATGTGGAAGTGGAAAGAAGGAATTTTAATTTTGAAGAAAGATTGAAAATCCACTTTCCGGAAGGGTAGAAGCGGAAAGGGGGAAGCAGAAAGTTAAGGTTTAAAATTCGTGAAAGATTGCAAATCTACTTTCTGATTTCTACTTTTCATAAGGGGAGAAGTAGAAAGGAAAAAATAGAAAAGGAAAAGTTTAATTTTAAAAAATATTGACTTTCCTCTTTTTTATTTCCTCCTTCTGGAAGGGTGGAAGTGGAAAGATAGATTTTTAACTTGGTAAAATTGGTGAACCCGATTTCCTCTTTCTGGAAGGGAGAAACCAGAAAGGAGATGTCGAGGCCACATGATATAATGGTTCAAATCAAATCTGATCCATATTTTAGATGGTCTAAGCCGTCTAGCCTCTGTCTTGTTTTTTACTGCTAAACATTAGGGAAATTGAGAAATTTTCCTATCGAAGCTAAAATTAGATAAAGTTTCTTGCGTAACAGGGTGTTGGTGATCATATTGTTTCTATTTAGTAATCGATACATATCATTAAATTGAAAATACTATGAATTTTTATTGTTTCCAAATCACATATATCTCTCATTATGTCTTCTTTTATCGCAAGTATTATTGTTCATCAAGTTTGAATATGTGAAGTGTGAAATAGACAGAAAAGCTAAGGATTGATATAAAAGAGGCAACAGATGTGGAGTCCCAACAAAATTTAATGATGGTGATCAAATGTGGAATAATATCTACGGTTGAGATGGATTTCGCAACCAAAATATGCATGGAGGATAAAATATTTTGGGTATATGAAATCCGATAGACCCTGCACCTTTGAAGAATGGAGATATTAGTGGAGATAAGAAATAAGGATCGAGTTGATTTCACAATGAGAATATGCACGAAGTTTAAAATATTTCAGGTCTACAAAATCTTATGGACCCTACACCTTTGAACGACGGAGATCTTGGCAGAGATAAGATCTATGGACCAAGTTTATTTTGCAATGAGAACATGCACACATATTAGAAGGATGAAGGACTACAAAACCAGGTAGGGGCCACATTGTTGGACGGTTAATATTTCTCATAGATCAAGATCTATGGCTGAGGTTTATTTGATAGTTTAAAGATGCGAGGAGAAATAAAAATACAGTCTACAAAATAGAGATAAAAACTGGATGGAATCAATGGTGTATATTTCATCTAAGAAAGATCTAAGGTTCAAAATAATTTCGTATGATAGACATGCTCACTATGTGTTTGGATATGGATTTATGAAATTGGTTAAAATAAAAGAAGATCAACGGCTTAGGAGAGGACATATCGAGATCCATGGTCACAGTTTGATTTTAGATGATTCTTCTAGGTGGAGCAAATACGAAGCTTGGGAATCTCTAGGGTTAGGATAGAGATACTCAGATTGTAATAAATATGGGTGTAGAGCACCATAGAATGGACTTTGACTTCTGAAAAGAATACTGAACTATTTTGTAAAAGAGTTAACTCTTTGCTAATAAGAAGGATCAATTTGTTGGAACAAAGTCCCGCATAGATATTTAATTGAAATGTGTGTAATGCATACTGTAGAACTATTTCTTTTTGCTTCTCTACATCATACAATGAGATTGTTCTAAGCTCGTGGAACTATTTCCTTGGTCATGAATGGTCTGTTGTCTGTATAAATGTCTTTGTTGAGAGGGTAATAAATGGTTTAACTATATCAGAACTATCTTTGCTATTCCTTTTGTTGTGAATGTGATTATTGTGTTGGTACAACTATTTGTTAGACTTTTATGAGCATTTACAAAATATTACTCTGAACTCTAAATTTTCTCCCTGGTAGGGGATATAATAGTTTAGTTTTAGATCTACATTAGACTTGAATTTATCTTAGGCATCTACATTTCATTCTTTAAACAAAATCATATAAATGTTGGACTAGGCCGTCACCAGTAAAAGATTTAAAGAAATTAATTTACGGTAGCTGGGACCATAAACCGAACAGATTCCCCATACAAAATAGTGGACTATCTAATTGGGATTGTTTATAGAGGAGAATCCCTATTATGTAGTACCTGGGATTTTTCCAAGCATCAACTGTTTCTGACTTCCAATTATATATTAATCAATCATTTACAAGAAACTTATCTTAACACTTATGTTTAATTTGTTTACAAGAAACTTCACTCAACAAATTATCTCAATACATGTTTTTATCAACACAGTGCTATTAGTGATAACTCAATCTTACACCTAGGGAAGTGCTTATGGCTAAACAACTCATCTTCTGATTAATATAATGTCTAGACAATCAAAGATAATTTAGACCTATGTTGCTAATATGGTGTTGGAAGGGATATGATGATGTTTCAATATTTCTATAATTCATTAATAATATTTTGATGAGTTTTGAATCTCATAATGTTTTGTTGTCATTCTCAAAAGCGAGGTAAAAAAATATCAATATATACTAAATAAATTTAATTTAAAATAAATATATGTTGGTTATGCATAGTTCATTTGATTTGATTGCACCACAAGCATATTATAATTGATGGGTATGAATATACAATAGTGAATAGTGAATCGTATCGTTTCTATTCTTATGTTAGAAGGCTTTTGAACAAGATTCATGATTTTAGCTTTGATTTTGACTATGATATTCACTAAAACTTGGTTGATATATATGTTCACTAAAACTTGGTTGATATATATGTTCTTTCTTTACTCAAGTTTTCATTAAGTTTCCATCATTTTGAATATAATATATCATGGTGGTATTACATTTTACATTCATGAATGAGGTTCATTGTTTTATGATTTTGAGTTATTAGTTATTTTTCTTTATGTGATTATTATTGCATTAAGAGGTGTTCTACATTATAGTATGAGGGAGATCTTGTAACGTTATGTGGAAGATCTTGTAATGTTTGTCGATGTTATGTTATAATGTTTGTTAGTAATAAAATAATAAAAATAAAATTTTAATTATCCACCAAAATAAATGTCAACCACAAAAACAACTTAATATGGGGGAGATGTTGTAATGTTCATGCATAAAAAAACAATAAAAAATTTAAAATTTAATAATCCGCCAAAAAAAATGTCAGTCATAAAAACAACACAATATGGGGAAGATGTTGCAATGTTCCTACTTAACAAAATAATAAAAAATAAAAAATTGAATTATCCACAAAAAAATGTTGGCCTTGTCCTAAAAAACCAATGGACCTTGTATTGGGGAGATGTTGTAATGTTTGTTTCTAACAAAATAAAAAATAAGAAAAAATATTATACGTGGACCATAAATAATATTAAATATTAATAAAAAAAATATTATATGTGCATCACAAATAATATTAAATATTAATAATAAAAATATTATATGTCGACCTTAAATAAAAAGTGTTTTTTGGTTTGAATCAAATTAATAGCTCCTTGAATGCAATACTTAATAAGAGATTTGATACCTCTCGACCTTTCATAAATCCTAGGATTTGGAACTATACTGATTTTAATAAATTTAGTTAATTATTTTTTCAAAACATAATTAATTTATATTATGTAATTTGTTTGATTATATATTATGTAATTTATTTATTTATAATAGATGGTATGATGATATTTTAAGTCAGTGTATTTTTATAATTTAAGAGTTAAGATGTTATTACAATTAAAAAAAATACAAGTAAAATATTGATAAAAAACAGCTCAAACTTTGTAGAAAAACATAATAGTTTTTTTTTGACCAAGAATGCTTAGCATTTGGTTGGTCATAGAAAAAACTTTTTTTTACATAGATTATGATAAGATATCGAATAAACACTCTTTTCAATGTTGTTTCTAAATGAAAATTTGTTTGTTATTGATTTATAAACATTCTTTTTAGAATTCAATTTTCTTTGTTATTAGTCCCTGCCCGGCTAGCAGGGACTCTTGTAATTGGCTTGCCGCCATTTTGTATTAATCAGGGCGCTAACCGAAACCTTCCTTTCCAGCTGTCTTCTAACTTAAACCTTCCTTTCCAGCTGTCTTTCTAACTTAAACCTTCCTTTCCAGCTTCCTTTCTATCAACGTGGATTCCTTTTCATGATCCAATCAATTAACCACCAACCGTTTCATCCACCAATCAACAAATTGGAAGTCTTATTTGGCCTCATCCCAAGGCAATAAGAGGGAAATGTCATTGTTTTCCTATGGTTTTTGTGCCTTCTATTTGAGCTATGAGCAATTTCTTTGCAATTTTGAAATAATGCTAGCATTTTGTTAGCATTACTTCCTGGCATTTAATTGTATGTTACATATTTCCATTGCCAAAAATTCCTTGCTTCATTGAATTGTTGAGTGGTGTGCTTTAGTGCACAAGTGGACGTGTTTGTCTGGGAATACACCTGTTTGTTGGCATGATTATCCTTTGCATGCACCGCAAGTGTTTTGCATGCATGCACTGCAAGTGTGTATGCAAGTGTTTTGCATGCTTGCACTGCAAGTGTGTTTTGCTTTGATCGACAGATGGGGAAGGGAGAAGCTGTTATAGGCAAGCTTAAGCTCAATAGACTCAAACTTTGGAAAGTCCAAATACCTCTTCATGCTGCCAGGTCCAAATTCAGAGAGCTGCCAGGTCCAAATCCCTCTGTGAGGAAGCTGCTAGATCCACAAGCTAGCAAAGGTTAAAGGTAACAACAACCCTACACTCAAAATCATCATAGAAAACTAGAAAACTAGTTACAATATCGAAATTATACTTTGTATAGCACATAAACTACTGTACTTTTAAATGCACAAATGGCTATAATTTAAAAGGAAATGGCTAAAATCTACAATCCAAATCAGTTAAATGCAAATTATTCTGAAATATAAATTAGATATGAGTAACAATCTTAATTGAAGTTATAGATCCTCTAGTCTAAAACAAGCATAGGCAAAGGTAGCATCCTAGCTAGTTAAAAAACCAATTGATCAAGTGAAAGTAGTAGCAGTTTATAAGTAGGAGGAGAGGCGGTTGAAGTTGAACTGGATCCAGTAACCAACAGAGATAGAGTTAAAAGCAGCAGTTACCATCTCTAATGAACCGGTCTTGTCCTGTATATCACACGAACCTGAAGAGACGCTCGGGACCAAGAACCGCAAGCAAATGGAGCGGTCCCTGTCAAGGGGGATATCAACTCCTCATCAGGTTCATAGCATCCTCATATTCTTCAACTCCTGTACATGAAATTATCTACCCATGAACTGCAAACGAAATTGGAGGAACGGTGAGGCCTTTTAACTTGGTGTAATGGCTTCCCATATTCAATGTTTGCAAGCCTTCTGTTGAGCTAAGATTATGATAAGGAGGATTTCCTACATGGCCATACCGAAAAGTAAGGGCTTTATGAACGTAAGGAAGAAAACCCTCCATATTTTCGTTCTTCTCTCCAATGCTTAGTTTGGGTTCCTATTTGTACATGAAAACTGTGAACCGGTTGAACTAACCCTCGGATTCCCTAGGGATTTCTTGAAGCTCACACTATTTTTACTCAGAGATACTTCAACGACCTTGTTCAATTATGACTCCATTTTTGGTGTAAAGAAACCATTCACCATGCTCCTCATCACCAAATCTATCCTCTGAGAGAGAGCCCCTGGACATAATGTTCAATGCAGTCTTATTGCAAGGGTGATAAAATGAATGGAATCTTTTGGTCCCTGTGGCTGCAAACTCTTGCCTTCGGATCCATCTTTAAATTATATATTTTGAATGCTTCCTCTCTGAATATACTAGTTCTTTAGAGATAGGAATGAATGCCATATTACAGTGATTATTGGTAGAATGTGGGTAGAGGAGGCGTGTGCTAAGAGGAGATTCATCAACTCACGCGGAGAGGGGAGCTTCCAAGAAACATGCAACTTGTTTCACAATTTGCAGAAGAGTGGACCTGCTTATTTAAAAGTTGTCTAATCTACAACCATCGTGCAAGAAAATTCAGGAAATAGCTGGGAGGATAGAAATGGTTCTGCAAGGCCTGAAGATATTCCCAAATATATTATACTGCACGAAGCAGCCGCCGTGGCTGAGGACTGCAGAGATGAGATGATGTCCATGGGATTTGACCCTATGGCTTGTGGCTTGAGGTGTAAGGTGTATCCAACATGAGTGTGTTCTACAAATGAACTCGAGCTGTTGTAGCCTCCATCGCTGAAAGACATAAACTATGAATGCAGCTTAGAAACATGCAACTGGGTTCACACTTTGCAGAAGGAATGGATGTATCCTGGATCAACTTATTTGAAAGTCTCAGAAGCTGCAACCAACCATCATGCAAGCAAATTCAGGAAATATCCTGGAGGATAGAAATGGTTCTGCTGGGCACCTGATTCCTCAACCCAACTCGGTTCCAAGCTTACTATGAGTTTCCAGCCCTAAATATGAGGCCTTGTTGTAACAAGCTCAGGCAAAATAAGACATCGCTCTTAGCTGGAAGCAATGGCCTCTAGGGATTGCCACAGGGACTTCTTGAACTTGCGCAAGCTGAGCTTCTGGAAGCTGCTCTCATGCACTAACTGCATGGCTTAAATGTGAAAAACTTGGCGTTAGTGCTCTCTATTTACTTGTTTTGATCCAATTATGATTATTTTAACAGTATGTTTTTCAACTTTTTCCTAAATACAGTTTTAAAGTCTGTGCACTTTAATTCAAGAATGACAATTTATATGCCATGGGTCCTTTTTATATGGAGTGCTTATTGTATTAATTAAGAATTCTCTGCATCTTTTACTTCATATCGACATTAGTTTCTCTCACAACTTATGAAATACACTATCGCCTCTACTTAAATGCTATATCAACTATTCACATTCTGTTAATATTTGTGATTTATCTGTCTATTTCTATATCTGTTTATATGTTCAATTTTCATGTAGGTTAACACTAGCTTTAGGTTTATTTTGAGTTTTTTAAATTTGAAGATGGAAGTCCTCGTCCCTCTCTTGTTCACAATTATTTCAAATTCCAATTCTATTCTTAAATATAGCTTAATTGCCTAAATTTTTTTGACTTGTTATGGTATCTTTATCCAAATATTCTCTCTGGATTTTAATTACGACTAGTTTTTTGTTTTCCTTCTTTAAAAACTCTCTTTTATTAAAACATGATTAAAAAAATATGATAAATCATTTTTTCAATAAATGTTTTTAATAATGATGTAGGCATAACCATGTAGCTTTCGAGAAAAAACTTTGGCCAAATTAAGTTCCATTCTTTTCCCAGATGCAGGTCCATAGCTGGGGTCACCACTGCCTCATCCAGCATTCCCACCAGTACAAAAAGCATAGTTATAAGTAGCAAAGGAAAAAGCATAAGCAGCAAACCCCGTTGTTTCAGATCCTCTGGGCACAGATGTTGGTGCAAAGGTATTAGCATTAATCAAGTAGCAAAGGAGAAAGCCATCATATCTATACCGATATCTTATATGAACATGTCTATATGTGCTATTAGAGTATGTGAAAACTAGTTTTTCAAAGTAAGGTGCAGATGTCTCTATGCGAAGCTTTCGAGAAAAAAAATTTACACTATGCTTGGAGTCGCTATAAAATCGACTATTACAAATAACTTTTATGAAATGAACAAAATGATCAGTCAACACTTATCAAATGAACAAATCAAATGACTATTACAAATAACAATAAGCAAAATGATCAATGACTATTGTAAATAACAATAGCAAAGGATTTCCCTCATTCCAAGACTAATTGATTTTTTTTTTAAACATCACAAGGAATTGGAGAAAATACGTAAAGGATATGAATTCAATCACAATTTACAATAATAAAAAAATCCCTCGTGATTTTTTTAAAAAACAATACAAGGAATTGGAAAAATAATGATGTGAAGGATATGAATTCAATGGCAATTTCTCTTTCTTTCTATATAAAGAGATATATTGGATTGTAATACCTTTTTTTTATAGTTAATAAAATTAACTAATATGATGCCCCCATTGGATAGCAAAAGATTAAACAATTTTCTGGGATTTTCTGGTTGGCCTAAGAACTGCAACAGAAAGTAGTTGCTTGCCTCCAGCTAGTTTTGGAATTTTATTTAAAAGAAGATCATACTTTCACATGGAAGATGAAATTTCGATGCAAAGAGCCATGATTCTTTTGCATTCTGGTATATTACAGGATCAAAATCAAGGGCTTATTCATTAAGTAAATAAATCCTGTGAATAAATGTACACCCAGACTTCCTCTCCGTTCTTTATCTTCTCAGTTATTTATAGATATTCTCCTCCTTGAGTTATCCCCCTCCTCAAGTATATATCCCTAAATATTATGGTTTATTACTTGGAAAATATTGGTCACAAACGTTGTATGGGTATTTTTCTACTGGTTGGTCTCATCTATGGTTTCCATGGGGTGGGAAATAAAAGTAGATATGCATTAACCAATAAAATGGTATCAAACAAATTTTCAGAAAGCTTGAAAGACCAGATGAACCCAATTAGTTCACTCAATTGACCTTGGGAAACTATTTTCTTAAAATGAGCATGTGAAACTTTGCAATAGAGAAATCAAACCTAGCATCTAATGGACAACCCAAAATCCTTCATTTTACTAAGACTCATAAAATTGATGATTTTATTATATTAGAAAGATAGATTCAACTAACATAGATTTAGATACTAACCTTTGGACTTTATTTTTTGTTGGGTCTAAGTGAAAGGAAGGCACATGTTCAAGTTTTATCCTAAGAAATATTCATCAAATCAAGTACCTCTAATCTCATTTAGGCTTAAATATGATTGAACCAACAATATTTTTGAGTATGAGGCCTCAATTCAAGGTATGAAAAAGGAAATTGATCTGAACATGGAATCATTGAAAGTTTTTTTATTAGAAATTAATAGCGATGCAGGTAAGATATATAATTCATTATTCATCACCTCATTTGAAGAGTTATTAGAGTGAAGTGTGGAATATGATCAATCATTTCGATGCATTTGATATTACATCAATTCCTTGTACAAAAATTTTGCAGCAAACTTGATAGTTGTTGTTGTTTCCAAATTGTCCCCTTTTTACCGACAAATTCACTATCAAATTACTTTTTATCCCATCGGTGCAAGGGTATTTAATGACAATCAATTAAATAATCATTTTTTGATGAATTGGGGCACCTTTAAGTAAGAAGTAAATGATGGAGACCCTTATGAGTCCCTAAAAAAATCCCAACAAGGGATGCACAATTTGAAAAGAAACTCTATGCAAAGAGGAGTGGTGATGTTAGAAAAATTGTTTGGTATACAAGGAAAGTTTTATATGGATATTAACATGAATACCAATCATTCCTCAATGTGTCATGAAGTATTTAATTTGGGTACTTTTGAAAACCAAAAAAAATAATAATATGGGAATTTGTTATTCAACAACATAGAATAAGGCCTTCATTTGTCTATTCAAGTAGTATATTGGTGTATTTAGGTCTTCTTGTGAATACTTGAAGGTATATGAAACACAGATTATTTAACATGTGATCATTCTCAAGGAAGGTTTTAAGTCATTCCAATGAAATATAAGGAAATTTCATCCAACTATAGAACCCTTGATATATAAATAATTAAAGAAGTTTTTGGATGTAAAGATAATTTTTAATGTGTGGCACTCTACCTAGGTTTCAAATATAGTCCCTACTCAAAATAAATTAGGAGAAGTCATGTTATGTGCTGAGTTCAGAATCTGAATGAACTGTTAGAAAAAGATAATAACATGGGTCTCCCCAATGCAGAAGATTTTGTAATTGGTATTAGATTCCAAAAAAATTCTCTTCTAAGAAATTTCCCCAATTACAACCAAGTCCTTGCAGCTAAAAAATATACAGTGAACAACATGTTCTGGAAAAAAGGGGAATGCTTTTTTATAATTGGATGCCATTCAAACTAGTTAATGTGGAAGCCACATTTAAACATGTGATGGACATAGAGTTCAATGGGGTGATAAATCATAGTATGGTGGTCTACTTTGATGCTATCAAATTGTATTATAAGAAAAGAGAAGATCATATCCATCGCCTCAAACAAATATCTGTGTAGGAAATATGGTATTTCCTTTGAACTCTAAGAAAACATATTCATTGTCACATAATACAAGACCTTGGGAAAATTATCTTTAAAGACAATTATGATTGATCCAAAAAGAGATAAATCTATTACCCAAATATCAATGCCATTAAAAAAGAAGTCCATGCAATCCTTCTTCAAAAATATAAACTTTGTAAGAAGATTTGTACCTGAGTTTTCCAAAAATAATCAAACCTCTATAGAAAATAATCAAGAAAGATGTTGATTTTAAATGGAACCATGCAAAAAAATAAGTATTCAAAAATATAAAAACTACGTCCATTTTCATTGTACCATCACTAGAGATTTTGAACCTTTATAAGGATTTCATTCTATATACTTTCATGTCTAACAATTTTGTAACAACGGTTTTGACTTAGAAAGATGACCAAGGTAGCATATGTGCAATTTATTATTTTTATTATTGGTCTACAAGGGGATGAATTGAGGTAATATGAGGTAGGAGGCTCGATGTTAAAATGGGATAATCTCAACGAAACTAAAGGGAAGAACACCGAATTTAAACACATGTGGATTCTCCAATATAAGGTCGTTGAAACGCTAAGTTCTAGCGTGTAACATTTGATAGATTTTGAAGGGGATGAATATCTCCTTCCTCTCAATGGTAAAATTTTGAAAAGGTACTTCCGTTAGTTTCCTTAACACAACAAGTAATTTTTATATAGTAGTCTAGGTTTCATTTTCTTCTTTGATAGGTAGTGATTTCTCGCTTTTAGTTTTTTTGTTTTATGTGCATGTGTGAATGTTTATTATTTATTTTCCTAGTATAGTTCTTTATTTATGCCTTGATATTCTCTAGAATATAGGTTTCTTTATTTATGCCTTGATATTCTCTAGAAAATAGGTAGTGATTGATTCTAGAGTGAAATTTTCATAATCTTGTGTTATTCTCTTAATTAGTTGGAAACCATAAAAATATAGGATGTGAATCTCATAATCAAGGATAATTTAGCATTAGTGGATTGTCTTTGGAAATTCCTAGTAGTTTTTAATGGTCATACTTGTTGGGGCTCCGACCCTAAGGGTCCTTAGTTTTGGTAACTCCGCAGTTTTTGTGGAAGTGTAAGCGGAGTTACGGCCTAAAATAGTCTTAGGGGTGTCGCGGGTGGGTCGAAACCTCCTTTTTGTAATTAACACTTGGGTTAAATCCAGGGTTAGGGTTTTGGGCGCCCATGGTGTAAATCCATGGTTTTGTAACAGTGCGCTATATAAATAGGCACTTATGTAAAGAAGTAAGGTTAGGTATTTAATGATTATCTTATGAAGCTAATGTAATGCGAAGCTAAGAGATTGTATAAGGGTTTTGTAAGAAGGTTAAGTCTGTAGAAATTCAGACCTGCAGTAGATTAATTTCACTCACAGCAATTAACAATTGATCATGCAAATTATCAACAATGGAGACTGAATATGGAGCTGTAACACAAAATTATATTAACTGAGTGTACAATAGCCAACCCTGTAATAACATAGGCTGTTGAATATATAGAATACATGAGCAAATCGAATGCATAAGGAAGCATCCAAATCTAGCATAAAGCAGGCTTACCCAAAATAGGCAAATCCCCCATAGGTGTAAAAAGCTGATCCCAAATCTATCAAGGACCCCACGAATTAGCAAGGGCGCATGGGCAAGCTAAAGAGTGGTCAAATGGCAGCTCATACATGCAAAAGCATGGAGGAATGAGTGGAGGAGGAAGAGGCAACAAAGCTGATTCACCTCACCTAGTCTTGCTTTCCTATGTGCCTTAAAACACTGAAAAAGCAGGGAATAAAGCAGAAAAAGCAGATGGGCGCCTAGGAGGCCAGGAATAAAACAGATTTGATTCCTAAAGCTCTCAAGGGCGCTACATGAGTCAAAGATGGAAATTTTGACCTCTATGGATAGGCAATTAGCAACTTGCACATGGTGGGACTCATGGACTAGGCAAATAAGACAAAATAAATGAAATAATGTCTAAGTGGGTAAATACTATGGGTTGATTATTCTAACAAAGTCCCAGCTGTGTGCATGGACGACCTTTGCAGCTGTGTGCGCAGAGGGGTTTTTGGTGAAAAGGAAGATCTGCAGCTGTGTGCGCAGAGGCCTACTGCTGTGTGCGCGGCTTTGAGGACTGAAAGGATCTGCAGCTGAGTGCGCAGATCAGAACTGTTGTTTTAGTTGTAAAGAGTGGAATAAAACGCAGTTCTGTGGACGTAACCCCTACACTGGGGGTGAACCACGTTACATCTGGTGTTGTGGTTCATTTGTGTTGATTTGTTATTATATTTTATGCTCTATTAAGTAAATAACTGATAAAGTAAGATTGCTGTTAATAACTAGCTTCGCTGTGAATTCCCAGATAAGGGCTGTGCAAGTAACTATTTGTTTATCTTACCACGAAGCTACATAATTGATAATACAAGCATTGTGTTACGTGATTATTAATAGTTAAAGACTAAAGGTACAGTAAGATTCTCTCTTCTGCTTGCAGAAACCTAATTCTGTGGCACCCCATAGCTGTTTCGGGTGAGATTGTAGCCTGTTCGCAGGCTGCTGCCGAAAGGGCCAACACTGTGGGTCTTTTGTTGGTGCGAAGATAAAGGTAAAACCCGAGTTTGCCCATTTAGCCCAATAAATTGGTTCCGTTGCCGGTTGAACTCAATATCTATTGAAGAGGGATCTATGTCGTACCTCGA
The DNA here is from genome assembly GCA_001517045.1 of Pseudotsuga menziesii. Lineage (NCBI taxonomy): Eukaryota > Viridiplantae > Streptophyta > Pinopsida > Pinales > Pinaceae > Pseudotsuga > Pseudotsuga menziesii. The sequence goes on along the minus strand of LPNX010343989.1, from coordinate 183,701 downwards.
GGGCTATGTTTTGGCGACCCTCTGTAAAAGAAATTGGTGATTGGATCGGAGCGACCTATTTAAATTTTGCAGAATAGGAAAATAAAGATCCCCGTCGTAGCGCGGAACAATTTTTGCAAAGGTACGTCTTTTCTGATGTTCATGAAATTTTATTTGGTACTATACACATAGAGTTGCACCAGTGGTTATCCAGGTTAACAGAAAGGAGGACGAACTTCTAAGAAAACCAGTTTCCTCCCTGGACCCCTGCAAGAATTGCTATCTTGAAAAGAGTGAACAACGTGATCTCGCGAGCCGTAGATTTCTAGACTGCGCGAACTCTCGAAGCATTTGTGACGGAGTTCGCCATCGACACAAGTACCTTCTTTAGCAAAGCTGAACGACAATTTTTCAAAGGACCAAGGGGTAAGTACTTGAACCTATTTAGTTTGAATATTAAAATACTATTGGCTGAAAAAGGAATCTTGCTTATAGAATCAGATTGGTAGATCTAGTATTGCTAACCTATGATTGGAAGTGACTGGGACTTCAATGAGCAAAGTGGTTTGCTGCGAAGCGGAAAAAGATATAAGAGAGATCTCGACCCCTCTACTGATTATACCCCTTTAAGCTCTGAATCCTCTGAGTCCGCCGAGGCCCCCTCTATTAGAAACCCTCTGATAACCCCGCAACAGAGACCTATTATCCCCGAGAACCTGTCGCAGTCTGAAAGTAACCCTAGCCCGAGTATCCCTGTTGCAGGACAGTCTTCCTCAGCTATTTCAAACCCTTCCTCCCCCCCTAGATCCTATATGGCCCATGTTCATGATGACATCAAACTACCAGTTTTTAAAGGAACTGGGTTAGAAGATCCAGAATAGTTCTGGTTTCTATGCGAAGCTGTGTGGACCGCGAAGAACATTACGGACATAGATGTTCGACGAGCGCAGCTGATCACTTATTTCAGAGACCGAGCCCTAACTTGGTTTATGAAATTTGCTAGCACGCAGAATCCTGTCTTGGATGACATCAAAGCAGCACTAATCCGAGAATTTAAGAAACCTAAATCAGAGTCGCAGTGCATCACTGAGTTAAAAGAGATTCAGCAGTGGCGAGGCGAATCTGTGTGAGACTTTGATCAGAGATTCAAAGTTCTTCTTGACCAAGTTAGCTTCACGATTGGACCAGCACAACATAAGGAGTGCTTTATTGCAGCATTATTACCTCACATCAGAGCTCCACTCATGCAACAGAAGGTTGCTGATCAGCAAGAGGCCTTAGAGATTGCCATAAAGCTTGAAACTTCACGTGTCGAACATAATTCTAGCATAGCTCAAATTCAAGCACAGCTTGCGGAGATGGCTTTAGAGCTTCGCAACATGAAAAAAGGGAAATCCACCAGCGAAGAGGTATGGTGTATACGTTGTCGAACAGGAGGCCACAACAAGGACCAGTGTCCGACGCTGAGAAACTATTTGAATACTGGCGCACCAAACCCGCTGAATCCTAGTGTTCTGTACTGTGAGATCTGTCGAACTACTGGCCAACATCGACCAAAAGACTGCTATCTGTTACAGAGGTATGTTCAAGTCCCGAAGAACCCTTACTGTAAATTCTGTAAGTCAGTAGGACACAATGAAGATGAATGTTGTAGCTTTGACCTTATGAGGGAGCGGACCTACGACACTTATAGGATCTACCCGGATGCACAAGGCAATGATGGATATGGTTATTGAGGTGGTCGAGGCAATTTTAGAGGCCGTGGTCGTGGTTTTCCTGGAGGAGGTCGAGGTCAAGTTATTTGCTATAACTGCAATCAGGCAGGACATCTAGCTCGAGACTGTCAAAACCCAACCACGACATGCCGATACTACAGAGCAACCGATCATGTCATCGATCAGTGCCCACAGTTGCTAGCTAAAATTAAAGAAAGGAACAGCAAACCTAGTCCGAGTGTCCAGTTGATTGCTGTCGAGCCACGACCAATCCCAGCTGTTATTGTGGTTACAAGAAGTGGAGCTATGACAGATGCGCAGTGTCCGGTGAAGCAGCCTGATGAAGCTTGGGTTCGCAAGGCTATAGATAAAACTCCAGCATTTGATGTTTGACGAGAAAAATAAACTTTTTTGGAAGCCAGATAAACCTTTTCTGATCCAGATTTGCCCGCAGCAAATAAGCAGCATCAGCAGCTGCAATCCCAGGAAGACTCACAAGGCCAAGTAAGTACTCTGTCATCGTTTTTACAGAGTTGCATCAAATTGTTAAAAAATCAGAATGCCTTAAACGAATTACAAAAATTTATTCAGTCTTGCGAACCTCAGCAAAGCCTTGGTAAGGAAAAAGCTGTCAGTAGAATTAGAAGGACTGGAAGAGAGATGAGACTACATGCTCAGATAGGAGAATATGACATGAAGGATATTATTTTAGATCTGGGTTCAAAAGTCAATATCTTAACTAAACAGACATCAGAACAAATGGGAAATCCCACCCTTGAATTGTCCCCTATCCAATTGGGATTAGCCAATCAGCAGAGGATTCTGCCTTTAGGAAGATTCCCTAGAGCACCTGTGGATATAGATGGAGTCAGCACTGTAGCATATTTTGAAGTTATTGAGATCATTGATGATAGTAACCCCTATCCATCTTTGCTAGGAATTGAGTGGGCAATAGATAGTGATGCGATTATCAATCTTAAAAAAAGACAAATGACTTTTGAAGGGAAGGTATTGAGAGCTATACTACCATTGGATCCTTCTCAAGGAGAAAGATATACGGAGCCAGTCAGAGAGCAAGATCAGGATATTCTGGACCACATCTATAACATCATAGCTAAAGAAGAAGATTATGTCGAGCCTAATGCCGAAGGTGTAATGGATTGGAAATGTGATAGCTCCTACATGTCTGACTCAAATGATGGTCTAGAGAATTGGCAGAATCGACTATACGAGCAACATGGCCATCGGTGCGCACGAATTACCAAATCTCTTAGATGCCTTAGTGCACACGCTAGAGATTTACCTACATATGATGGGTTGACAGACCCCAGAAAATTTATTGCGCAGTTTTCAGAAAAAGTGCTAGAGTCACAGAGAATGCAAACTCTGGAAGCAGCATTAAGAGCTACAACAGCGAGATGGTGGAATGGCCACAAGAAGTATATTCACAGTTGGGAAGATTGCCAGAAATTTCTATGCCTCAGATTCATAGACCAATCTCAAGAGGTGCGAAGCAAGTTCAATGGGCAGAATAGTCCTCAGGGACATTTGAAGCAATGTTATGTAGCATGGGAACATGTACCTCGCGATGAATGGGTGCATAAGTTTGTGCACACTTTGGAACCTATAGCAAAAAACCGGTATACGGAGGTCGAGCTTTGACACGGTACTATAAGTTGGGATGATCTTGTTGATAGTTTTATGTTTACATTTTCTATTAATGGAGTTTTCCCTACTTTAGATGCAGATGTCAGACTGACCCATGACAAGTCAATTGATGATCAAGAAAGAACTGAGTACCAAACTAAGGAGCAGAACCAAGAATTTAGTGCACCAAACCTAACATCCCCGTCGCAAATCTTACCAGGACAGACCGCGGATCAATGTTGTGCCAAGACTGCTCATTGTGACGAAGCTAAGATAGTGATTTTTCCGGAGCACAAAAACACAACAAAGCTTAAAATCTGGCCGTTGGAAAATAGCCGAATTGGCGGCACTTTAATTACCTTAATTATCTGTACTATTGAGATCATGGAAAATCCAGTACCGGTCGGATAAGATTTTTATCAGATTTGGTGCCTTAAATGCATCGTCCTAACATATTTGATTGATAAAGTGTATAAGAAGATCCCTAAGTTGGCAAAAATCTCAATCTGCATTTCCTTTACACTTATGAGTGAACCCATGACAGACAAACGAGAGCTTCAAGATCTAGTAAGAGAGTTCGAACAGGGGGGTCTGCAGAGTCGTTCCGATCTCCCACATACTTCTACGCCCCGTGAAGAAGCTCACCTAGCACTGTCGTGGCCGATGCAGACACGGTCCGCCAGGAAAAAGTTTAAACCTGAAGTTCATTCTAAGCGGAACGAAGACCGACACAAGCAATCAGGGCAAACATCAGGGACTCACCAGATGGACCCACCTAGTTCAATACAGGTCCCAACTGGAGGAGATGAGCACATTGCACCACTGTGGCCACCGTATCTCCAGCCCGTTCGGCCAGGCGTCCAGCCACCCCGACGGACAAAGCAGTTTACATTAAGAACACCCTTGCTGTCACTGAGTGTACAGCTCGTTGGAACCATGACAGGAAAAATAGACCGGCTTAAGTATGCCGACCATGACACAAATGATCATAGCAAGTTTCCACAGTTCTCACCTGCTCAATACTTGCATCATGTCAAATACCCAGACAATGGCGCGACACTATTGGAAGTACAACAGTGGGCTACCGGCTTGGCCACAGCTGGCCTGCTAAAAATGCTTGATGTTCCTCATTTTGGGCACAGCACACAGGTGACCGTCGTGGTTAAGCAGCTGCTAGCATTAGTACATGACGGCCACTTGTGGATAGGAGACAAGCAAATTCCTATCAATTCCGAGCTCATTCATAAGATCATAGGCTTACCAATAGCAGGGCCTGATCCGGGCATTGAATTTCCGTCAAAACACGAGGATACGAAGCTCGTGCAGAGCATGAAGGACCGTTTCAGCCTGACCAAGGGGAAACGAGGGTATCACACTTCCACAATTGAGGACTAGAACATCCGCTTCGCAGTTGAGCTATTAGCGTGCAAACTCCTACGAAAGTGCAGGCCCAATGAAGTACCTGCCCTAGTTATCAGAATCGCTATAAAATGTGCTGAGGGTTACACTTACAACTGGGCCGCATACCTCGCGAGGTAATTCCTGGAAGATGCCCGTGATGCATAGGAAAAAGGTAGACCCTTTCATTATTCCTAGCTATTAATACTTATTGCACTAATTGGGTGGAAAGAACCCACTGAGGCTCAGTTCATGGAGGCACCTCCAGGCATGCCGGGTGTAGTAAGGTACGCATCCCTCTGGATGTCATCAGACAAAGCATCTCAGCAGATAACGAACACTGTGTTCGCCTTTTATGGCATGAGTATACACTACGAGATCTTGCAAACACCATGACTTACCAATGAGTTGTTCTCTCAATATGAAGGCACCACGAACTTCAATGCCAACATGCATCATGTTTTCATTCAAGCCCGTGCAGATCCAACACATCAGTGGTTTAAGTTACCATATGTAGTAACCAAAGAAGACATCCTGGGCATAGTTCAATAGTGGCCGGCTGACTGGTTGAAATATGCAGGAAAAAAACCCACCATTCCAGTTCCACCTGTTACCAATACAGGCGCAGGTACCAGTCAGACGCAGCAGCGAAACCCACCAGAAGACAGCGAAGACCTAAGTGACTCATAGCAAGATGGAAATGACCAAGGTGGAGAGGGTGACCTTGAAGAAGAGGATGAGGAGTCGGTCAAAAATATATCAGATCTTAATCGATCAGCTAAGCGCAAATCACCAGAGGTAGAGGAGGTAACCAAGCCTTAGTCCCGCAAGAAGACAAAAGCATCGAAGGACAAAAATCTAGACGAAGGAGTCACTGTGACGCTGGAAGAGCTTGAGCAAGCTCTCGACAAATCTACTGAAACACTAACTCAAAAGTGGTCACAGTTCGCGGATGTGCATCTTGCTGCACTCACGGTTGTAGAAAACAGGGTGTCAGAGCTGAAAGAGTTAGCAACAAAATCAGCGACTAATACAGCGACAAATAGTACCCCAGCATCCGCGCAGCAGGATATGAGGCAATGGCCGACCAGAGATAACAGGGGCCAAGTGTCAAGCGTAGCTCTAATACTGACTGATGCAGATTCCTGGCCGCAGATGAGTATGACAGTTGGGATCGATTACACCAAGCTGTCTATGAAAGAATTGCACCTCTGCCAGTTAGCCATCATGAAGGAAATCCACGCACGAGATCACTATTCTCAAATCCAGTTGGAAGACACCATGAAGCAAAGCCAGAATCTCGCAGCAAGGCTGGAAGAAGTTGCGCAAAAGAAGAAAGAGGATGAGAATAAAAGAGCTACACTGGCGTGAGCGCTGGATGAGGCATGTCGGAGTCTTCCTGACTTCGACATCAAGACAAAGAGGAACCAGAGAAAAGAATTGCCAAGCTGAGAGACTATGCCCAACAGTCTCGCAGCGAAATTGAAAAGTTAAAAACAGAACACCAGAATCAGATCGCGGAGCTTCAACTTCGCATCCCTCCAGAAACTCCACCTGAGGTCCAAGAACAGCGCCACAGGGACATCCAGGCCTCATCAGCAAAAATATCAGATATTGTGGGTAGCACAGCAAAGCTGCTGGAAGACAGTATCGAAGCATGGGCGAACCTACAGGACCACCCAGATATAGGTAAGGTACAAGAAACCATCAATCTACGACAGGCAGAATTAGATGCAGTCAGAGTAGAAATTAAGACGCTGCCTCCTATGCAGAAAATGGCTAAGGTGAAGCTAAGCAAGGAGCTCCAGCAAGAAATTGATTCCTGCAGGACGAAGGTAACACTACTGTAAAATTCACTGCAGCCACTTGTCGATGAAGCATTGGAATTGAGCAATGCTGCGGAAAGTCAGCTCAAAGTTTTGAAGACCTATGATACTTTTGCGCAGGAAAACGCTAATGAAGTATCATCCTCAGTGTTACAAGAATTGGTGGAAAAAGATAAAGTAGCTAAGGAGATTATACACAACCTCAACAGTCGTTTCCATATCCTTGCAAAGAAGATTCTCCCACCAGAAGCGTCCCAGAGTGCCCCGGGACGGGCCACAAGTGAGTCTTAGGGGCCTGTTGGGGCTCCGACCCTAAGGGTCCTTAGTTTTGGTAACTCCACGGTTTTTGTGGAAGTGTAAGTGGAGTTACAGCCTAAAATAGTCTTAGGGGTGTCACGGGTGGGTCGAAACCCCCTTTTTGTAATTAACACTTGGGTTAAATCCAGGGTTAGGGTTTTGGGCGCCCATGGTGTAAATCCATGGTTTTGTAACAGTGCGCTATATAAATAGGCACTTATGTAAAGAAGTAAGGTTAGGTCTTTAATGATTATCTTATGAATCTAATGTAATGCGAAGCTAAGAGATTGTATAAGTGTTTTGTAAGAAGGTTAAGTCCTAGCTGTGTGCGTGGATGACCTCTGCAGCTGTGTGCGCAGAGGGGTTTTTGGTGAAAAGGAAGATCTGCAGCTGTGTGCGCAGAGGCCTGCTGCTATGTGCATGGCTTTGAGGACTGAAAGGATCTGCAGCTGAGTGTGCAGATTAGAACTGTTGTTCTAGTTGTAAAGAGTGGAATAAAACGCAGTTCTGTGGACGTAACCCCTACACTGGGGGTGAACCACGTTACATCTGGTGTTGTGGTTCATTTGTGTTGATTTGTTATTATATTTTATGCTCTGCTAAGTAAATAAGTGATAAAGTAAGATTGTTGTTAATAACTAGCTTCACTGTGAATTCCCAGATAAGGGCTGTGCAAGTAACTATTTGTTTATCTAACCGCGAAGCTACATAATTGATAATACAAGCATTGTGTTATGTGATTATTAATAGTTAAAGACTAAAAGTACAGTAAGATTCTCTCTTCTACTTGTAGAAACCTGATTCTGCGGCACCCCATAGCTGTTTCGGGTGAGACTATAGCCTGTTCGCAGGCTGCTGCCGAAAGGGCCAACACTGTGGGTCTTTTGTTGGTGCGAAGATAAAGGTAAAACCCGGGTCTGCCCATTTATTCCAACAATACTCACATTCAATTTTAAAATATATTTGATATGCTATAGCGACCTGCTCACACACAGATTAAATAATTGATCGGGAGAAGAGTGAATTTTCAAAATTCAAGGGATCAAAAGTTCAAGGAATTACAAATACCTAGGACACACACTAAAGAGATCAGCTCAATATCAATAGAAGGAAAATATCCTAGTAAGTGTTGTAAAGACACTACTTCCCCCATCCAAAATTCAGTCATGGAGAAAAAAACGTGAAAAACTTGGGAAATGAAGTTTACTCATAAAAATGATGCATGAATAACTCCATCGGGGCTATAGACACTTACTAGTAAAGATAATTTATTTTATGTCATGGTTACTCCATCAAGGCTATGGATTCTTCTTGTAGAGGATAAAAACCTAAGGGATATTGAATGACGCCTAATAAAAATATCATAATCCTAAATCTCTCAAACCTTGGGACATCTAGACTAGATTATTGATTTACACAAGACTAGACTAAATATCATTAATATATCTTCAACACAGTGGATGAGGTTTCTAAAAATGGATGAACAAGTATGATTATTATCCATCTTAAAACAATTAAAGGTCATAGCAACCCATGAACTTCTAAACACCGTAGTGACTATAAAAACAAGATTATGAATGTAGGTTTCAAGGTTCACTCGCAACTACAACAATATAGATTCTAGCTTCACCCAGTGTGTTTCCATTTGTTGATCCCTCAACATATTCCCAAGTCTCTTGGGGTCTCACCTAAAATTTTGAATCAAGGATCAATGTCCCAAATGGAGTTTCCGTAAAATACGATCCATCAATTTCAGCTTGACTATGACACTTTTGGCTAGTATTTTTTTTTAAGTAGTTTTCTACGTAGTTCCTTATTCCATTTTTTTATTAGTTCATTTTAAAGTAGTTTTACCACACCTCATTTGATTTGTCTCATTGTGTTGCATTATTGTGAAATATGAAGAAGACCCTTGTTCATCTGATGTTTTTTGCTAGTTGAATAGTCAATCCATTATGAGTATAGTGAATTAAGTGAGAAGATATAAATTTCACTTTTATGTGATTTGGTTTTAAAGTTTTATCTTGACTTTAAATCATGATTTCCCAAATGCTTCTCGAGAAACCATGAAGTAGAGTAAACATTTATAACTTTGTTATATAATATCTATCCGAGTTTTCCCTTCGTGAATTTCTCTCAAAAAATGCTTTTCATAACGAATCATTCGCCCCAAAAACTTATTTTATCACCAATGTTTCATCCAATAAATAGATATTTCCATCGATAAATTAACAAAAAAACAGGTTTTACTTTCAAAAATATTATTTCAAAAACAAATTTCTCCACCAACATGTCACTAGAGAAAAGAGATTTCCCCAATGGAATTGTCTCAAAACTGTTGTGAGCAATGTCAAATGAATAAAAGTATCATATTCCTTTATTAACATAGGCCATCAAAATGATTTTCTTTTCCAATACTTGTTAAGGTTTCTCCTTGTATATTCACCCTCTAAATGTTTTTCTCACCAATGTATTGAAGACAAAAATTCATTTCCTCACTGACATAGTGGTAAGGAAAAGACTTTTCCTCAGTGATCATCACTAGAGAAGGAGACTTACTTGTGTAAAATCAACAAGAAATTTTCATTTTCTACTGATTCCTTCATCTTGAAACATCATTTAACCAACAAATAGTCAAGTACAAAATATTTTTGTTGTATACTCCTACTATGTATCACAAGAAATGACAATGTTGCATTGATAGACTAGTAGAGGAAAATTATTCCTTTGTGGATGTGTTGGAAGGAAAACTATTTTTCACATTTATAACATGGACTAAACATGAAATAAAAGTTTAAAAAGGAAACAAAAACAAAAACATAGGGAAAGGGAGAGAAAAAAACCTAGTATTAAAGAAAAACGCATATGTTCAACCTATTTTAAAAGAGAAAAGAATAACATTCGAAATTAATTTTTCTAGTTTCTTTAGCAAAAAAAGTTAGTTTTGTTGAGAATGAATGTAAATCCTACTAACACGATCCACAAAGAAGAACATGCCACCTCACCGTCCTATCACTACTCGCTTTCTAGGTAAGCCATTCATTTCTCCTTCCTTCATTTGGTGGTTTATTGTAGATGTTTGGAGTTTGTGTTATAATTACTAAAAACAAACATCGATGGGACCCTTGTTTACATGGTTCCATGAATAATAACTTCTCTGACATTTCAAAATGAAAAAGGTCATAGAGTAACTCAATTGTGGTATCCTTCCCTCTCCCTGTATTTCGATTTTAAATTTAGGGCTTCATTCTAGTCAATGTACAGGGAAAAATCAAGCTAAGATTCAATATATTCATGATGATAGAATATCTTGATTGACCACCTCAATACACTTGTTTCTTCCCTCATCCTACAAAACTTGATAATTCTTGGAATCATTATTCAAACCCCAAGCTTGGCCATGCTCACCCCAACACTTCATTTGTCTCATCTACTCTAACATAAAATAAAAAATGATTCTTGAACGATTAAATGACCGACTCAAGGAACTCCTCAGAAGAACTTCTAACATATCTCAATTTTTAATGAGGAATGTTGCTAATTATTCCCATGGTCAAATTACGAATGTTGTTAAATTATTCCCATGCTCAAATGAAGAAACCTCTCTAATAATTTCAGGCAAATAATTGATGTTATAGGAATGCGCTTTCCTCAACTTTTATTAGAGAGGAAAAAATATTTATAAATTTGTAGAAACTTGTCAGGGTGAGTTAATATTGGATTTTTGCATCTCCTTGAAGTTTCAACACGTTTTCCTTATGTTTCTTAACTACACTAATAACCTCAAATGATGATAGTTTTGAGTTTTAGGATAAGACGATGATATATAGGTGCATAATACAAACTAGTAAATTGGTACAAGAATTATCCTCCAAGGATAGAACAATCAATACACTTTTTAGTGATACAAGTAGAGAAACAAAGGAATAACCCCCATTTAAAAGGGGGATATATATATATGATTTGTAAAAGTGAAAAATATCTAGTATTCTAGTGGAAGATGAGCACAACATGGGAGTATGCAAAAGTATCCAAAGATCAAATCTACCCAAGGTGGAAAACTGATCGATTATATTCCCATGTGCCAAGATAATTTCTTGGATCTTCCTTAGGGTCACATCAAAGACAAGTTCATCATTAAAGCAAATGAAATAAAATTAACCACATTTTTCTAGCCAAGTAACCTAGACACTTATTATAATTTTTAATAGACAAGAGTGTACCTCATAGATTAATGGTTTGCTCAATTTAAATCTAAAATTCATGAAACCATCCAAATCTAGTGATTGAGGGACACGATATTCATGGACTAAGCAAAAGTTGTACCCTATTCAAAAAAAATTCTCAGGCTTCCTTACCATATGGAAGTGATGTTATTGGATCAATTATACATAGAAGATGATGTGTCCATGTTGTATGAGGCCTAAATATTGATGCTCCACACCATAATCACCCACAAGTTTATTTTTCTCTAGGGACCGATATTGTATATAAAAATTTATGAAAGAAACAGTAATAACATCAAACCCACCACTTGGTAAGGTCGTGGAGTTTTAGATGTCATCGTATCTCCAGGGTATCACCTATGCTTCTAACCCTTTCAAGTGAATGGGATGCACCTAAAAACATGTTCAACCACCCATTTGCATATAATGTAAAGTGTATTTAGAGCACAAACATATCAACAACTATCGAAATATTTTTCACGACATTATAAGGCCTATGTACATGTCGATTTCATAAGTAGCCAACCAACAACATGTAGGATGTTACATTTGAGTCCATGTTGACCTTAGATATCGGTACCTAATAAAGGTTCATGCACACCAAAGGATCTATGGTTTCTCTCAACCACCTCATATACTCCCTAGGTATGTAATTGTTAAGGTGGTGTTAAAGAGATTGCATATCATATGTATATAAATGGGATTGGATCAACCCACTCCACCCACAATAAATCCCTATGGCTTCCAACCCCCACTTGACAATAATTATAGCATTGACATAGTGAAATATGTAAGACATGTAGGAATGAAATTGAGTGTTTTTCATTTTAGCACAAATATCTTTAGAAAAAACGATCCACTTAAGGTGGGGAAAAGGAATTGAAGCTCATGCAATTTCAACTTTACTTACATGCATGAGTTCTTTCAAGATGAAGAAATTTATATAATATTATGAACATTAGAGAAACTATCTTAGATGCTACCTTCAAAGAAAAATAGGATTTAGCTATTTCTAAATCAATAGAAGAGAAATAAAAGTGGGAAGAAAATATAAAATTGAAAGAATCAAAGAAGAAAGAGGAAGAATAGGACAAAATTAAAGAAGATGAGGAATCCAAAAGAAAGGTAGAGGAAGAAACTGCTATAAAATTACAAGAAAAAGAGCCATAGAAAACAAAAACTAAAGGAAAAAGACTAAAAAAATGGAAAAACAAATAAAAGCATTCATATAATGAAGGCAATTCTAGAAGGGGAAATAGTACAAATTAACCTCATACTTCCAAATTTATGCAATTTGGAACCAATATCCTCATTGTACAAATCACAAGAAAACACCTCCTCATATTGGAGCTTGGATTTGGATGTTTTACACATTCAAAGCTAGATTCATTGGATTCACTGATATTTTTTTTAATCTTTGATAGTAAAAAGAATCACATTGTGATAAGGATTCATCAAAGACTGAAGATATCGTAAAAAAATTCCATGGAGGTCATAATATAAGCTTTAGTTTTTACAGAAGTGGGAATAGATCCAATGGTTGTAACATTAGAAAATGTAGCAAGTACTATGCCCATACAATTTAAAATTTTCAATCTTGCTAAATAATTCATGAACAAAAAAAGAGAAATAACCACTCTAAAGGATAAGATCATGACCCTTCAAAAAAAGAATGAGGTTTTGTTGGAAGAAAATGAACAATTACATGGAAAGAGAGGAAATGCAATGGGACTTAGGATCACTACATGAAGCACGAAAATTGGTGTAGTGATAAGTTCATAGTTTCACTTGCAAGAGCATGTTCAAACCCTACATAGCACAATGGCTTGGATGAAAGATATAATAGAGAGGTTAGGAGATCAAGGGATTAAACTAGGAGTAATTCAAGAATATCTTCATAGAGTTATTTCTTAGTAATAATTAATGATAGACGCACATACCAAACTTCTCAAAATAAGCATTGAAGAGGTTAAAAAGTACTATAAATATATACCTAATGCCACTAAATCCATATCCAATCCTTGAGAAAGATGCAAGCACAACTTCAGGTAAATGTTAGCACATATTCTAGAATCTTATAAAATTTATTGATCATTGTAAGTTTCGATCATTTGGTGACAGGAACAAAGAGAAACCAATTGAGAAAATAAATGTTGAAGTGAAGAGTATCAACTGTGACAGGTTGTTGTCTATTGAGGACATAGATTGTGTGACTACTAGAAACTTGACTGAATTTGTAGCTAAGAATGCCAAGGACACCTCCCTTATTACGTTATATAATATTCCTATGGAAAATAACCTTTTGGCCATATCCAATGATGTAATACATCATGAGGATGCTTTGGCTACCCTATCTTCTAATAGAATTAGATAAATGCATGATTATCACAGTAGGTGGAGTGTTCATGTGGAAAATGGAGTTCCACTAGATGGTTATTTTTCAAAAGTATATTTTAATTTATTGTTATTTATTGTATTGACTTGGTTTCTAGTTGAGTAGGCTTAGAAATAACAAAAGGGCACTCAAATGGTACTAGAGAACAAAATAGGAGAATTGGAAGGTCGAGTGTCACTATGGAAAACTAGAATATATTTGCATCCTTCATTTTGATTGATATGTGCATACATCAACATTCTACATTTAGATAATTTAAAATGTAACACACAATCATTATTCTCTATCTAGCCATAATTAGATGGATTCCCTATACCAAATAGTGCAAGGTATAATTTAGGCACTGTATTCGGGAGAATCCTAATTCCTGACATAAGAGGCATTTTCCCTTATCAACAACACACAGACAGGAAAAAATAGTGTTCTCTATTTTTTATTGATTTTTGTTTGTACATATATCATAATTCTAAAAGACATTGGTGTTGTAAAAGAAAATTACCTATGGCTAGGGTTTAAGAGGCCATCAACGTACTAGGGTTGAAAGAGAGATGCATATAGTTCTGCAAGTGAATACAAGCAAGATTTAGAGATAAGAAAGGTCCACACCTAATTAACTGAAGGCTGGTCCAAGCTTCCTCTAGCCCTTCTCCTGCTCCTCTTCCACAAGAGACCTACAAAACAAGTCATACCTTCCTCAAACCAAATAGATTATATGAAAAGAGATTATATTCAATGAAACATGAAAACATAATCTGATAAATAACATCATATAATCATAATCAAAGATTCAATATACAAGACACATTGGTTTGGGAAGAATAAGGGCATCACATCTTTATTAATCTTGAAAACAAGTACAAATATACCTTCTCTCCAAGTTCAGCACCTCACGAAACCTTGATCTGGTTCTGCAGCTTCTCTTCTCCAAGGAACTTAGCCTCCAAGCTATGAAACACAAGGGGATGATCACTAGGGAAAAGGTGTGGGGAAAGAGAGCTCCAAATCCTCTAGCATAACAATGCAAAGATTCAAGTCCCCTCTCATGGACCTCCCTACCTCTATTTATATGCTTTATGAAGAGTTAGGGTCAAAGAGAAAGTAGTTACAACTGAAGGAGTCAATTGCATAACTACCCAAACTACCCGAATTTCAAAATACATATTTTTTTGACATTTTCAAGAGGCGTACACGGGTTGTAGAGACAACAGTCGCATACACAAGGAGGCGTACGCAGGTTGTAATGTAGAAAATCACGTATTTAAGGCGTACATGAGTATTATATATAGAAAGTCACGTACGTACGTATATTTCCTTAAGGAAACTCCTCTACACATCAAAAAAATCATTTTTATGGTATTTTTGGGAATTTTCAAACTTTGGTGTCTTCTGAAAAGTTTTAGCTTACATAAATATCTTTCTAATGGTAGAGAAATGAGGTCAAATAGAGTTATAGAACTCAACATATGGGTCCTCCAATTTGGGTGTTTTTTCAATGACTTTCAATGACTTTCATGAAGTGTCGTCATGGAAGTGTTGACATGCGATGGGATCATGGGAAAGTGGTCACAGGCAGATATGTGTCATTTTGAGCTATAACAATAGGTTTTTTTATTTTTTGTGTAATGTTTTATCACCTCACCCATATAGAAATAAAACTCGTATGATGTACAAGTATAGACCAATACCTACAAACAAAAGAAAGGTTTGATTAAGTTAATACCCTCAAACTCTATCTTGACACTTGACCTTGGAATTCTAAGGATTTAATGACTCTTTGTGTGTAAGAGAGATCACATATGTAAAAATAGTGGCACATAATAACTAATTATTTTCATAACAACACAATTTCATTTATATACTAAACCAACATCTTGAACCAAACATATGCATTATATTATAAAGAAAAAATAACATACCACTACTAAAAGAAGATGATTTTTCTTAGTTATACATTTTTTCTAAATAAAAATATTATATTTTCAACGCTATATCGTATAGTTTTTACATGGAATTCAAGTAATTCCTCATAAATAAAAATATTATATTCTCAAAGCTATATCGTATAGTTTTTGCATGCAACTCAAGTAATTCCTCCTAATCAATAAATTGTTTTTTTTACAGGTTTGTTTTACATTGTTTCGTGAGAGAAGCATTAGTCAATAAATTGTTGTTTTTCTAGATTTAGATTTATATTACAATTAATGTTTCATGAGAGACAGCATTAGATGCACAGACCCTATAAATAAAGCAATGTAATTGACCAAGACTAAGTAAATTAGCACACTCCACATGTCCAAACAAGTGTTTCCCTCAATTATTGATTAAATTCAAGTTTTCAAGTATAAATAACTCATCCAAGTCCAAGTTTCATATTATGTTAGTAGGTTCTTCCAATACATGAAAGGGTGATGAAACATCACCTCTGGGTACTGCTACCACACTTACCCTTCCCTCTCTGGAGTCTGCATATCCTAGAAGGTATCACAAACACTATTGGGAGATTTGTAGCAGTGGATGAAGACTTTCACCTAGCATTTGACAAAAGGGTGGATCGAGTTCTCATTGAGATGGATGTCTCCATGGGTCTTCCTACAGATGTCAAAATTCTCTGTATGGATCACCTCCTCATTCAGAAACTGGACTATTTACATGTCCCATTTCAATGCAGTTATTGCAGAGATACGGGTCACCTCCGAAGAAGCTGCCCATCTCTAAGGAAATCCCCTCCTGACTCAAGTCCGACTAATCTCCTTCTGATTTGCACTACCATCGATTCCTCTTTGTTAAAGGATTCTAAAACTGGTAAGTACTCTCAGTCCCTCTCCCTCTTTGGGGATGTTTCAGAGGCTATGATTGATGATATAGATGTTCTAGTGGGAGCACCTGTTTCTGGTTGTGAGTCTAGTCATTTTTTGGATGGGTCCTACTCTACGGTAACACTTGAGGATCCCTCGGCTGTGGGTACTAGTGTGCCCCCACATACTTCACCTTTTTATCCCTTTGCTTCCTCATATGACCCTGTTGATAGGACTTGGGAGGAGCCCTCTCCTTTGAAACTGGTTGTGACACCTGACTCTGCTGACCCTTCTGATTCCTATCTTGCTTCTCCACCGATTACTTCTCTGTCTCCTACGGTCCCTGTACTCACCTCCTTAGTGGATTTTCCTTAGCTTCCCACAGCCTCCACCACACCCCCTTTACCCCCCTCTCCATGAAGCCCTACCTCATCCCCATCCTTCTCGGATCCTGCCCTTCATAAAACGTTGCCGATTTTTTCTGTTGTTACCCCATCTTCCCCCAAAACCCTCCACCTCAACTCGAATCGATTCGAGAATGTGACCATAAGGAAGAAGAAGAAGGAAAAAATGGGATTTTCTAATAACCTCTCCTCAGCCTCTCCTCCTTACATCCCTCTCTCTATCTGCATTAAGGATGCTGCTAGAGGACAAAACTCACGGGGACTTAGAGCATCTCCTCCTCACCCCATTGTTCCTTAATGCTGATCCTTTCTCTTAATGTCAAGGGTCTAGGGGGAAACTCCAAACAGCGTAGCCTTTGCTCTCTCTTTCAAACTATTTTCCCGTATATGATCCTCCTCAAAGAGACTATGTGCAGCTCCTACCCGGTTATGCATGCTTTCTCTAAACTCCTACTAAATTGGGAATTTTGTGATATTAGTGCATCTGGCTTCTCTGGGGGTCTTCTCACTGCTTGGAACCCTAGTGATAGGTATAACTCCCAATTCAATGTTATTCCAATGCTAATGCATTCATTTATACATTTCAGGTGGTGGTTGAGCTTCACCTTCCTATGTAACTGTTCACCTTCCTACATAACTATTTATTTATTTATTTACATAATATAATCCCGACGGATTATATTCTAACAATCCCCCTCTTAATCCGAAGAGGTGTTCGTAAGTCTGAGCATGTTTCTGAATCTTTCAAACTTTTCTTGTCCAAGCGCTTTGGTGAAGATGTCTGCAACTTGATCATTTGTGGAACAATGTCGAAGATGGACTGTCTTGGCCTCTACATGATGTCGAATCAAATGATACTTTGTGTTGATGTGTTTGGTTCGATCATGGAATCTAGGATTCTTAGCTAGCTTGATTGCAGAAGTATTGTCGACCAATAATGGAGTGGAATTTTCTTGTTTCTCTTGCAAATCTTCAAGTATCTTCCTGAACCATACTATTTCTTTCATTGCTTCAGCTGTAGCCACATATTTTGCTTCTATTGTTGAATTTGTTGGAACTGACTGTTTGCGTGATCTCCATGAGACAGCTGTTGATCCAAGACTCATAGTGTATCCATAAGTTGATACTCCTATCTCCTTATCACCATCAAAATCTAAGTCTG
>LPNX010343989.1:66661-164398 GCA_001517045.1 Pseudotsuga menziesii | reverse complement strand
TTTTTTATTGTGCTTGTTTTTCTATCAATGCATGAAAGTCTTTGAATGTTTGAAATGCTTATGATTTTGTCTTTAAACAGTAAATCCAGCACATTCTTGAGTAGTCATAAACAAATGTCATAAAATACTTATTTCCATTTGCAGAAGGAGTTGGCATTGGGCCACATAAATCAGAATGCACTAGTTCTAATTTCCTACTTGCTCTGAAATTAGATTCATGGAATGGCAGCTTACTATGTTTCCCTAATATACATGCATCACATTTTTTCTTCTCTTTGGGAATGGTGGGGAAACCAAACACACCATTCTTTCTCAACAAACGAAGACTGTTATAATTTAGATGACCAAATCTTGCATGCCACAATGAACTAGATGACAAATTACCTTCTCCATGCTGAGAGAGGTAGGCATAGTTCTAAACTTTTGCAGATGAACCCTTTAGCTTCAACAGCTTCCCATCTTCGTATCCAGTCATGATGACTTGGTTGTCAGAGGACTTTCGTATTTCAACGATTCCATCAAACATGTGGATGGAATGGCCTTGTTGTTGAATCTCCACCATGGACAACATTATTCTCTGCAACTCTGGAAGATAAAGAAAATTCTTCAACAAGAAATCAGGGAATCCAGGCATCTTTAGCCGAATGGTGCCCATTCCCTTTGGTTTAATACTTGACTTATCTGCAAATTAAACTATGCCATCTATTGTTTCATTAATTTGTTCAAAACAGTCTTTTCTAAATGTCATGTGTGATGTTGCACCAGTATCAAGCAGCCAACAATCTTTGTAAGATGAAAGTGAAGTCATTTCATTAATTCCAAGATTACAATGTGCAACAATACAATGAGCAGAATCAGAAGATTTACTAGCATCTTGATTTTTACTGTCATCTTTCTTCTGGTTATGCTTGTCTTTGATGGAGTCCCATGAAGCCCAACATTGGTCTGATGTGTGCCCAGTCTTTCCACAACGCTTGCACTGCAAATCTGATCTTCTGCCCCCTCTTCCTCGGAAGTTTCTTCTTCCTCTACCTCTCTCTTTGCCAGAGAGAGTGACACCAACTACAGATGCTATAGATTGCATATTTTACAACCATTAGTGTAATTTACAGTAATGAACTTGATATGACAAAGAGAATGAGATAATAGAAAAACAATAACCTTGGAGGTCTACAGTCTCTGCCAAGGTGATTTACAACGTAGTCTTTACGGTTTTTAATGCAGCTGAATTTTTTTTATCTTCAGATAAACCAGACATATGTTTTATACCAAACCACGATCACAATCTCACACAATTATAATAAGCACAGTCCCTCTCCAACAACAGAACTATTAGATCCATATAAAATATAAGAACCAAAGCAAATCAATCTTTAAACACCATGCTTATCTCCTCCAGGCGTAGCAATCTTCAACCAAGTCTTCAAAAAATTAATTAGACTGGAGTTTGATATCATCCAGACCAAGAATAGGTGTGTAAACTTAACCAAAGCCCTTAAAAATTTAGAGCATTGGCCATTGATCAAACCGTTGATTGAATCTAAATGCATGACTTGTATCCTTTACAATTGTAATCGAGCTCATCTTGTAGACTAACAGAAAAGATTATGGGCTGCAACCATGCAGATCCAACTTCAAAGTGCTGCTACATGAAAAACTAATAGCTTACATCCAAATAGGAAGCTACCTATTTCTGTAATCGCTGACATGCTGTAAGACAAGTTTTTATACAGAATTCGATCTTTCAAGCTTGTCAAATTTTAACACAGCCCTTTTCACCCAATATACCGTTGACATAAATTCCAACAAAAACTATGGTCGATACATCCTCAGAGATTTGGATACTTGACAACGACAAAATGGACAACGTGCTATAGCTGAACAACATCATTGGCACAACACATTTATATATTGTCCAGAATCATCCTTGTATTAGTGCATCAATCAGCATATATGGTAAAGCCCAATCACAAGATAGGGCATAAATTAGGGTAAAAATTAGGTTTTATGCCTTCAGTAACTTTTTACCTTCACAACTCTTCAACACAATATATATGTATGATCAGTCTTCAACACAATATATATATTAGTCACAATATATCAGTCAGCATGATATATATCAGCATAAATGCAGTCTGCAGCAGTCTTCAACAGGCTCCACGCACTGCTAGAAGGGTTCGCGGAGGCGTAAAGGCAGTCACCAATCTCAACGCAGCCCAGTCACGATTCATGACTTATACACATCACTGATGGGTAAAATTAGGGTTTGCGTATCCCAAAACACATTATCTTCAACGCAGGCAGGCAGGTAGGCAGATATCAATGCAGATATCAAGAGATATCAACATGGATTTGTGATGGGACGCAGTCATAAAACGAGATTCAACATGGCTTTGTGAGGGGACACAGTCACAAAACGAGATTTGAAAGGAGATTATCACAAATTACATAGAGAGATACAAGAATGGAGGATGGAAATCACTATCACAGTGGTGGGATTTATTGACACACAATTATGAGTACCTTGAATATACACACTTCAAGAAATTGAAATCACGCTATATGGAAATGAAATGGTAATGCAAAATTAGGGTTATGTAAGTCTGAGCAGAGATTCAAGCGTTTGGGTAGAGTGCAGTCGTGCATAGAATTGCAGGAGTATTTAATAACAAGAAGATATCAAAATGAAGGATCTATGGATCTCTCATACCTCGAATTAGACCCATTGAAAAATAACGCACGTACTTACGGTGCCCATGCTATAAGAGAAATGCATGCAAATGACAGACTGACGGAGCATGCAGTCTGGTAATGGACTGGAAAGCAGAATGCCAAGATTGAAATGCAGCAGGTAGGAGTTATGGAAGGAAGCCAAGCTCTGATACCACTGATAGGTATAACTCTCGATTCAATGTTATTCCAACGCTAATGCATATATTCATACATTTCAGGCGGTGGTTGAGCTTCACCTTCCTATGTAATTTTTCAGCTTCCTACATAACTATTTATTTATTTATTTACATAATATAATCCTGACAGATTATATTCTAACACCTAAAATGGTCAAATGTCGTGCATATGAAACCCTTGTTGGCATTCTTTTCAAGGAAAAATTCTTAGGCATGGCTTCTATCCTTGATATCATTAACTACTATGGCCCCTATAAGGACAGGGACATCTTTTGGGAAAGGGTTCACAATGAGGGACTACTTAATTCTCCTCACTTGATCGTGGGTGGAGACCTGAACTTAACCTTGAATGCTTTGGAAATCTGGGAACTAAGGTCATACTTGATCCCCTTGCTTCCTTCTTTAAGCATGTTTTTTATTTTGTGGGACTGATCAATGTTGCCCCATCTATTGCTGGACCCACATGGAGAAACGATAGGGTGGGGGATCATGGAATCAGTAAAAGAATCGACCAATTCTTAATTGCCTCCACTTTGATCCCTACCCTCCTTGTCCATAGGGTGTGGACTCACCACTCTAATATATCTGACCATTCTCCTCTCTGTTTTGAATGGAACAAAGCTCATGGCTCCTGTAATTATCCCTTCAAGTTCAATAGATCTTGGCTCATGGATCAAGATTTCTCTTCTTGGCTCTAAGATAGATGGCCCAAACTATCTCCCACTTTGCCTAGATATGCGATAGAACTCCTCAATGATAAACTCCGCTCCCTCAAAAAAGATGTTAAGGTCCGGACAAAGGATAAATGCTCTCACATGGATGTTGACGTGAAGAGACTGGATTCAGAGATCAATGTCTTACTCTCAAACTTCTCCTTTGGTATCCTCTCACAGGAGGAGCAGTTATCCCTATCCTTATTGAGGACTGAAAAGAAAAATATTTTGGAGCATCACCTATTAACTTGGCAGCTCAAAATCCGCACCAAATGGGCTCTTGAAGGTGACTCCAACACCAAATACTTTCATTCTATCACTTCTGGAAGGAGAAACCAAAACTCTATTTGGTCCCTAATGGATGAAGGGGGTCGAGTTATTGAGGACAAAACTGAATTATTGGTTATGGGTCAGCAACACTTCTCTCATATCTTTAGTGATGATTATAAGACTTGTCTCTTGGAACAGCTCTATGTTGTTTCTCTTTACCCTGTAATGATCTCCATTGCTAGTGCTTCTTGTCTCACTCAACCTATCACACTTGCTGAAGTAGAATTTGCTCTTCACTCTTTCAAGAAAGATAGGAGCCCTGGACTTGATGGATGGCCTGTCAAATTCTATCTCTACTTTTTTGATTTGCTGGGTTATGAACTTTTCTCTGCTATGGACTTTACACGGGTATCGGGATGTATTCCCCCCTCACTCAACTCCACCTTTCTGACTCTTATCCCCAAAAAGGAAAATCCCTCATCCTTTACTGATTTCAAGCCTATTTCGTTGTGTAATCTGCTCTATAAACTGATATCCAAGGCCATTGCTATGAGACTTAAGCCCTTCCTGGATTCACATATTTGTATAGAACAATTTGGTTTTTTGAAAAAAAGGCAGATTATTGAACCCATTGGTATTGTACAAGAGGCACTTCATACTGTCAAGACAAAAAACACCAGTGCTCTTATCCTTAAACTGGATTTGGTGAAGGCCTTTGAACAGATCAATTGGACCTTCATCAGACTTGTACTGATTCAGATTGGGCTTCCCCTCCTTGCTATTAACTGGATCATGGGGTGTATTTCATCAGCAAACTTTACTGTGCTTATCAATGGCATCCCCTCAAAGTTTTTTTTAGCCTCCAGAGGTATCAGACAGGGTTGTCCCCTCTCGCCTTTGCTCTTTATACTTGTGATAGAAGGGCTTAGTCTTATGATTGTAGATGCTAGAGATCATGGTCTCATCAAAGGTATTAAGATCTCTTCTACATTTGCACTTACACATATCCTATTTGTTGACAATGTGATCCTACTGGGTTCTAGTTCCTTATCTGAATGGACGGCCTTTGATGTCATTCTTAGCAAGTTCTGCAAGGCTTCAGGGATGTGTATTAGTATAGACAAATCTTGTTTTCTTTACAACAATGTTGATAATGATATTCAGTCTGAAATCTCAAAAGCCCTTCCATACAATATGGAACCTATCACTTCTAGTTTCATATATCTCGGTTATTTCCTCAAGCCCCTGGGTTATAGGGTTCACAACTGGCACTGGCTGATTAAGAAATTTGAACACCGCATCTCTCATTGGGCTCACAAGCTTCTATCCCTTAGCGGTCGTCTGACACTTGTGCAAGCTGTTTTAACCAGTATTCTTGTCTACTAGATGGGACTTGATCCCATTCCTATTTCTATCTTAAATAAGCTCGGGAGTCTTGCTTTTTCTTTTCTCTGGGGAACCACGGATCATAAGCGCCGGTATCACTTGACCATTAGGAAAGAGCTTTCATGGCCTAAGGAACATGGTGGCTGGGGTATTAAGCAATTAAAATGGTTTAGTATTGCACTCAGATTGAAGAACCTATGGTATGTTCTCCAGAATGATGGGTTATGGCACCGTGTTATATCTAATAAATACTTAATGATGGGCTCGGTTGAGGCTTGGCTCAGAGATAAGAAATTTATGTCTCGTGGAGTTTTTGCTATTAGGAATGGATTCTTGTTCTCTCTCCCATAGCTTGATAAGCATCTTGCTTGGCAGGTTGGTAATGAGAAGCATGTACTTCTTGGCATCGATCCAATCGTTGGGGTATCAGACTCTCTCATGATTCCTCAGCGGCTTCGGGAGTATCTGGAAGATTTGGAAATTGTGTCTCTTGCATAGGCACGAAATACCCTCCCAGATACTCATAAATACTAGTATACAGTGGATGAAATCGGTGTTGGAGGTGTATGGAAGGATGCTTGGCTTTATTTTACAAGGGGTTTGGAAACTTGTGGCATACGACTTGATGATGAAAAGGATGCTCTGACTTGGTCATATAGTAGATCCAATGGTACTGTGTCTGCCAAACTGATATATGAGTGTATTATTAATTAATCCTCCCCTCCAGCTGGTAGCAGACTTCTTACTCATATTTGGAACAACGTACTGCCCTAGAAAATTTGTTGTTTTATTTGGCTGGCTTTGAAGAATAAATTGCTTACTTGGGATAACTTGCAAAAACATGGATGGACTGGGCCCGGTTTTTGTATTCTTTGCAAAAGGGATGTTGAAAGTATTGAACACCTATTTCTTTACTGCCCTGTCTGGAAAAATTTACTATCAGTCCTGATGGAACAACATCACTTGTCCCCTCCTCTCCAGCCTGTTAGTTTATGCTCCTTCCTGGATATGTGGATTGTGTCCTTCACTAAGCATTCTAGATTCTGCTATCTCCCCTTTCTTGCCATGTGGACTATTTGGAAGGCAAGGAATGTATCCATATTTGAAGGGAATATGTACCTGTCATCAATATGCTCCATTAGATTTCTTATTCCTTGTAGCTCTACTGCCCACCTGTCACTAGAGTAAAAAATCCTAGAGTTAAGGGTCCGGGACATACTTTTATTTACCCCAGTGGTTTTTTTGATGGTGCAATAGTTAATTATAATGGTGGGGTTGGCTACTGTCTGCACCTAAACGAGTTACACTCCTTTGAGTTTGCATTGGGGGTTGGACCCAGCACCAACAATAGGGCAGAATTAATTGGGCTCTGGGCCCTACTGTATACATCCCAAATGATGGGGTTACCCAAGCTCAAGATTTTTGGTGACTCCATAGTTGTCCTCAATTGGGAAAAGGGTACTGCTTCCCTTACACCACTAGAGCTTATCCATTGGTGTAGGGACATTAGGAAGATTGGTTCTTGCTTCCTTGAGCTGTCTTTTTGCCATGTCTACCATGAACACAATCAGACTGTTGGTTGCCTATCTAAAAAAGCCCTATCTTTGGCTCCGGGATCGAGATTTTACTCTGAATGTTTTGACGGTCATTTGACCTCTCAAGATAGTTTTATGCTCTTTTGAGCCCGATGTTGGATCTCCACTTTATTATGCACCTTGATGATAGTGATGGAGCAGACTCTTTTAGATGGCTGAGCATCCCTTTGGGTTCACGGTGGATATGGTTATATGGACAACATCTTTTTTACTGATGGGACATGTATGCAGCTTCTGCTCTAGCCCCCACTTACTCTGCTGTGTTGTAACTCATGCAGAATGCCACAGATATTTTATCCATAGCATCTATATTTTGTATTGTAACCCAGATATTGGGATGACATGTTAGATGTCCTTTGATTCTTAATGAATATCAAGGTCAAGCTGTTTTCTTCTGAAAAAAAAAAAGGTTCTTCCAATACATGAGGAATTATAATTTCTCTCGGCATGTTCTTAAAATTAATCTTCTCTTTCTTATTTATTCTTATGATAATAATTTCTTTTCAAGAAATTATCTTCAATATTAAGTTAATTATATTATGGTAATTATAATAAATTTACATAAAATTAAAAAATTATTTCAATTATTAATATTCAAAATAAAAAAATCGTTTCATAGGAACTTTAGATATCATATAGTATGGTGGCCGTTATATATTTTAAAATAATTATACAACCATAATTTAAAATAAATTAATATATCAAATTAATTAATTTTTACTTATATTAAAATTTTAAAAATGTTTATTTGAAAGACTATATTTTTTTAAGATATTCAATTATGTGACAGTATTATAAGTTTATAAAAAATGATATTATTATTTAATTATAAACATTTAAATAAATATTAAAATATTTTAAACTTTTAACTTAAAAGATTCCAATTTTGTTTTCCATAATTTAAAACAACACATATAAAAGATTCCAATTTTGTTTTCCATAATTTAAAACAACACATAAATATTTTAACATTAAATAATATATAGAATCATATTTTACTTATCATAAACTTTTAACTTCAATTTCAAATAATGAATAGGAATCATTATGTTTATTTTACTTTCAATAAAATTTTAAATTAAAAAAATAAATAAGTTAAGAAATCTTATAATTTAAAACAATACATGAAATTACATTTTATTTAATTTGCTCTTTATAAACTTTATAACTTGAACTTTAAACCATGCATGGTATTCATTAGGTTTATTTTCCACTCATAAACTTTTAACCAATACATGTGAATCATTATGTTTATTTTGCTTCTCATAAACTTTTAACTTAAATGAATAAATGAGAATCTTATGTATATGTAGATTTAGTTTTACACTCCAGACTTTTACAATTGAAGAGGGCACATGGGAATCTTAAATGAAAACACACGGGAATTTTATCTAGAAAGATGGGTTGGTTTCATAAGGATATGTATACAGCAATATTAAAGAAATAATATATTAGAATTATATGTAGATAAGGTTGGGTTTTATATTTAATTTTTTTATTAAATTTTAATAAAGAAATGGTAAAAACTTTAAAGGTTAATTTGTATGTTTAATTTATGTCATTTTTATGATTTGATTTATATCTACTCTTAAATCCAATAATGTTCGAAATTAATTTTGAAATGTCTAGATGTTGATTTTTTATTTTAGAAATAGATTCAATGCCTTTTAGAGTACTCATATTTCATTCAGATTATACAATCTAAATAGATTATATCAACTATTTCAACAATTCCTATAAATTTTCAGAGAGAACTATTTTTGTATAAAAAATGTTTTAGAATCATTTTGAAATGCTTAGATTTTAATTTTTCCTATAATATATTTATTATTTCAAGAGAAATGTAAAGCTTTTTTATAAATAATATTTGAAATCAAAATTTCAATTTTTTATAATTATTATCAATAAAATTATAATTATTATTAATAATATTAAGTAATTTATGTTTTTGTAAATCTTCACTTTTTATATGTAACCTACCTAGAACAAAAAAATTTATTTTGATTTATTTGAGAAAGTATTATGTTAAAATTATTGTAAAGTTTTTATGAGCAAGTTGGTCAAGGATGACTGTAATTAAATATTTATTTATTTAAATAATTAAATGGAAGAAACACCTATTGAAAGGAGGGTGTTGAAGGAGTGTCCATTGACCCACTAGGAGGAATGAGCAACTGTAGAAGGCTGATTGACTTGTGGCGGAACTAGCATTTCACTTTCTAGTTGTTGCACGAAGCAAAATCCCTAAAATTATGGTCATGTTCCCTGAGAGGGCAAACTGGGCAAGCGATTCATTTAATTTCATAACTGACCCAAAGACCTAAGCAATCTTATAGATATCATCGAATTGAGTAGGAGGCTCACTACATATTATTTCCAAGTGAATGAAGCTTGTGACTGCTACAAACTGAAAGTCATGAACTCAAGGAATTCAATGAGGGCATAGCTAAAGTGAAGTTTCTGAGTTAGGTTTGTTATTGAGTGCTAAGTTTCATAAAATTCTATGGGTACTGTTACACAGTCTCTTCATCCTAGTGGGATCAATGAACAAGCTTGGGGGTCCTAAGCAAGTAATCTTGGCTTCTTCAGGAGACGATTGGGTTGAATGGTTTCCTTTGGGTGTTTATCCCCCTTTTTGCATTTTATCCAAGTTCTAAAACTATTTTGTTTATTATCTATGATTTTATTCTACATATGTATCTAAGAGTATAGGAATTGTTAACATTGAGAATTGCACCCAAGGTTGCAAAAAGGTGGACCCCAAGGTAACAACAGGACTGATTTAGGAAAGGGAGCTGGCTTTTGCATTTCTAGAGGGGGATCTCTCACAAGATAATTTTCAAGGAAAGATATATTGTCATGGATTGAAATTTAGATATTGGTGGTTGAAACAAGGTAAGGATGTACTGGGCTATGGAGTCTCAATGGCTAACAAACACATAGCAGTTTGCATAGGAAATGTTTGCAAGAACAAGGTAGTACTTCGGTTAAGGTCGATATTCTTTGGGTCTGGAGGAAAAGGAAGAATGATGATGGTCCATCCATATAGAGCACCGAAAAGATGAATTCGACATCGACTTTGGAAGAAACGTTTAGTGAATGTCTAAAACAATGGCCAGAGCATAAAAATATGAATTCTAAACCATTATATACACTAGTTAAAGACATGAAAAACACATAACAAAAATAATAACAATAAAAAACATATACATAAAGAAAGAGGGTTACAAATTGTAACTAAGAAATATGCATGAATTCTTGCAATCCAAAACAGACATTTAGCTCTATAACTTGTATTAAAATAGATCGACTTTACATAAGAACCAAAATCTTTATGGGTTCCAACCCTTTCCCTCTTTGCAGGGAGTATATTTATATTGTTTCTAGACCCCGATATTAACTTTGAAATAGGGCCAGAAACCATTTACAATCATAATCAAACTTCTAACAAATTCGGGCGTGGCATATGTTGTTTAGGAATAAACACCCTTATAACCGAGGGTCTGGGGTTACCAACGTACTCTAAAATATTGCAGACAATCAGCTTTAAAGTACAGAAAGGAAATAGGAATATATAATGGACTCACCCAATTAATGACGGTTGATCCAAGATTCATCTTCTCTCGCTCTGCTCCTCTCCAAAGCTTTCATGGATGCACCTCCTTCACCAGCAAAAAGCAAATCCTCCAAATACAATCTTATATATGTATATATGACAGGTTAGACAAATAATATATAGAGTGCTTAATCATAAATATTCTTCAAACCATGATACATGAAAGAGAGTCAATACAAAGTTGGAAGAAGGATTCTCTTTATTAACAATAGTGAATGAGATAAGTGTACAACCCAACGCCTGAAACAAGGACTCCTCTGCAACCAAAGGATTCTGAGTTGTGCTGCTCCAAATACTTCTGAAGATATACCACCAGCATAACTTTGCTCTCCAAGTATGATTGATTGATGCCTTCCCCAAGGCCTCTATTTATACTTAGGAAAATAGAGTAGTTTCGAAGGTTGAGGAGGTTGAGACAGTTAAGATAGTTAATGTTTAAGGCTTAAAAAATCTCCATTAATCGTGTTTTATTATTTTAAATGTCGAATGGAGGCATACATGAGTATTGATATTGGCAACCCAGGTATGACACGTAAGTTTCAATAAGGGAAACCTGTGTATAGATCTGTACGTGGGTTACAACGACAATACTCACGTACAGTATGCGGTATGGTTTGGAGACAGTCATGTATGTACGCGAGTTGTTGTGGAAAGAGTCACGTATAGAAATCAACATGTAAAAAGGTAAAAATGGAAAGCTAGGTGAATAGTGAATGCATCTCATGTCATGCCCATCTATAATGTTTTAGGCAACCTTCAATCCATAAGTGTCCTTTTGTGTGCCAACAAATCAGTATCGGCACTCGGACAGAGAAGTGCCATCTGGGTTGATAACAGATGCCCCCTAATGTGTGAGCTCAGAAAGAAGCGATGGATGAAATACATTATAATATTTATCTTTGGAGAACTCGGAAATCCAATGGAGTAGAGGTAGTACCTAAAACAAATACATAATAATGTCATATACAAAGTCATATCTGAGGATGCTATGTTCAATATATTGGAACACTAGCTCCTTTACAAATGTTTGATTACATCATATAGTACGGGTACAAGACCACGTATATTACAAAGGTGGATCGAAGCCATAATATACAATAATGATGAGTCTTCAAAGATCTGGAAGTTGTGTACATAAGTAGAACATAATCTTGCACAACTTAGTCCATAGTGAGGGAACTAAGGTCTTCATAAACAATCCCAAAGAACCAGTACAATCCAAGCCATGTGAATAAATGTAGGTTGAAGTCGAACATGGAGCAGATTGAATAGATTGTCAATCAATAGGTGATAATCGACAAATGAAGCAAAGGAATTCACCACTGATGAAAGTGAATTTTGAGGTACGATAATCAAAACTCTAGGTCTTCATCGTCAAGAAGTATTGATGCAGAACCATACTGTGATAAGGAATGCAATAGATCCTCCAACGGATAACAAGAGTGACTAGGAATTGGGTAAAGGAAGGGATACACAAGTGATAACAGATACGACAATGATGGGATCAGGATATAGATCAGACATTGAGTTAAGTCCTTGAACAGTGAGCACGACACAAAGATGACCCAAGGAAGCTTATAACTTTATAGATAGAAAAACGAGACTTATTTGTCATGTAGGAGACATGATCAGATTCCCCAGGTAGAACTGATAAGAGGAGGAGTAATAAACTCAAAGTAATAGCTAAACTGAAAGTGAACAATGAGACATGGGTATCAAAAAATACAAAGAGTGCTATGTTCAAGGATGGCATCCTGCCACTAACTGAAAAACAAAAGAAAACTTTTTCCTTACTTTCCCTGTTAAATTTTAATGAGTCCAGGAAAGTCAACTCGAATCTCTCTTCATTTTTTAACAAGCTTGAAGAGAAGAGGGAATAATGCTTGATAGTGTCACTGATTCATGGATTTAATGAGCCCGAACTAGTACATACTCAGTTGGTGTTTTCACATTTAGAGAGTCTGAAAACTTCAAAGAAGACTCCAAGGGGGTCCTTTTTCGTCCAATTTAGTCTCCTGAGGCCCAAAAAGTATAAAAAATACCATAGAAGAACTTTCTTAACTTTCATAGAAGAAAAGGTGAACCTTTCTTGTACTTAGTTAGAAAGGTCTGAAAAAGGTTAAATTACCACCTACCCAATGCTCCTTTGAGAACAACATGTAGCTTGAGTTTTACGAGTGTGAAGGAAAGCAAGATCACTCGGAAAGATCCATTTGAGTACGAGAAATGGGGCTTACAACAATAAAATCAATGCTTTGTTATTTATTGTTTAACAAGCATGACAAATACATAAAGTACACTCGAAATCTTTTTCATGTTTAGGTCCAAAGCATGAAAAAGAGAAAACTAAGCTCATACCGGGAGTTCCTTTTTCGTAAATTTAGTACCTCAGGTCCAGAAAAGTGATAAACCTATGCCTGAGAATACTCTTCTCAATTCCATAAAAAAGAGAGTGATCCTTTCTCGTGATATTCCACATGGTTCAAGAAGGAGATAACCTACCATCAATGCAGATTCCCATTCACATATTCTTAACAAGCTTGAATGGACAAGTTAACTCGGTAGTCAAGTATGTTTTAAGGAGTCAGATCTGGGCCTAAAAAACTCCATAAGGGTGGATATTCCTATAAAGGGATAGCTTGTAAAAAGAGAACAAAATGAGGCTCCATTTGGCGTGAAAAATAGCTAAAAGGATTCCCCTATACCTAACACAACTGCGGCATGAGTATCAAAAGACATCATAGGTTCTAAATTAGGATACTCATGAGAGGAAGGCCCTATCAATGGAAGAATGATGGTAAACACATGGATCTAATGGTTTAAAATACCATAGTCTGTGGTTAAAATGTTGATCACTAAATTTCAAGTGGAATCAGTATAGATGCAAAAAATCATGCGGAATGACATAAAACAATCCTATATGAGCAAAAAACACTTTAGAACGATGAAAAACCTATTACAGGGCAGAAAGAGATGGGATTAGTTTGGTAAAATATGAACTATAGCCAAAAAACCCACTTAAGAAATATAATTTCTATAAATAGTTCAAAAAACTAAATAAAACTCACCATTTTGAATTTTAGCCATAAGAAGCAATTTTTTACCTCTACCTTCATTCAATCGGTGTGGACAATTTGGTGGATGAAATCCAATTCCACCAGTGTCAGGTAAGACTACACCCCGAGATCTTCAATTTGATCCTAGCAAATTTCAAAATTGAGTCTAAATTTTATATTTTTGAGCGCCCTAAAGCAAGGCATGCTGTGTATGCGGGTTCGCTATATTGAAACTCGCATACACGCATTATGTATGCTAGTTTCCCTAAAGGACAGTCATGTACAGTATGCGACATGTCTAACTAGATAATTGTGTATGCTCCGTGAAGGGGAAAAAAGATATATAGAGTCAAAATTTTGAATTTTTTTATGACACTAAAGGTTCAGAATGATTGTTTTGCTAGGTGTGAAGATGGTGCTTGAATGGAGGGAGTGTGAGCATGAGGATATGGATCAAGAAACACTCCAGGATTCCCCCACTATGAATTTTTTACGTTCAAGTGGGTTGTTAAAATTCTTTTGCACATCACCTATGTAGGCCAATGTCCATCTAGTAGAGTTCATGATAAACTACCGAGACCATGATTTGGGCATGTTTGACCTTCAAGGTGAATCCTTGGAGATTACTTCAGAGGATATCTACTTCATTTCCGGTCTATCACGACGAGTTGCTCTAGTCAACTTGGAGGGAAAATACAGAGGTGGTGATCCTCTAAGTGTCCAAAACTACATTGATGTATACTGCACATTGGGGACCCAAAAGAGAGGGAGTTGCATCCCTATTACACATATACGTGATCTCCCCCTATAGGTATTGACAAGTACCATAGTGAGGGTTGCGAGATCATCTTCTCTTCATCTCGCTACACGGAATTAAATGAGGTTGGCAGTGCACTGCATGCAGGGGGCTTTATATCAGTGGTGTTCAGGAGTTCTCCCAATTTTGAGAAAACAACTCTCTCACTGCAAGAGAGGAAGGAGGAAGAACTTTGGGTATTCTAGCATATTAGTTTCCTTCTTCTTCTTCAAGAGTGCCAGGATTGAGCCCTGCAACACCCCTACTAGTCCGATCTCCTCTTCAGCCTAGGATGAGTAGATGGGGAGATATATTCCTCCGCCAGGGAGGAGGTGGATCAGTGAAGAGTGTATACGATGATGGATTCTACTTTTGGTGGGAGTAGCAGTTACGAGAACTAGAGCAATTTCCGTATGCTGGGATGGATTTCCGTAGTGACCCAGACCTTGTCCTCCCTCCAGGAGGAGCATGGGGAGAGCTAGGTAATTTTTAATTTTCAATTTTTTTAAAATTTTTATGAATTTTAAAATATAGGGATATATACATATGTATAAGAGTTCTAATCCTATAAACATGTCAAAATGTAGATATTGGACTGGTCCACCCTAAAGGGCACCCATGTATGTTTGTTCGTCCTATCTTAGGTGAAGACCAGGGGATTCTCAAGGTTCTAGAGGGGAAGCTGGCCAGGCTTACCTAGAGAGTACCTACTTTGAGGATTGAGCACATCCCAGCCATCATGCAGGAGTATGTGGTTGGAGTACCACCCGTCTGGATATGCCTTTTGAGGTGGGTAGCCATAGTTGTTTTAGTGTACATAGATGTTCTTGAGGCTGCCGAAGCTGAGGAGGTTGAGGAAGCCATAGTACAGGGAGATCGGGGGGACCAGGGTGGTGGCATCTGACCAGGGTGGTCCAGCATATATCTAGGGCATTTTGATGGACTATGATCCATATTTTTGTATATTTTTGTATATTATACAGTTATTACTGGATCTGAGGATCAAGAACTCGACCTATATATCGACAGATATTCACAAACACACATATATATATTGTCAGTTTATTTACAAATGTTTTTTATGTGTATGCTATATATTTTTATGAAATATGTGTTAGATGCTAATCCAAAATGTAATTA
This sequence comes from Pseudotsuga menziesii, assembly GCA_001517045.1. Classification (NCBI taxonomy): domain Eukaryota; kingdom Viridiplantae; phylum Streptophyta; class Pinopsida; order Pinales; family Pinaceae; genus Pseudotsuga; species Pseudotsuga menziesii. The sequence goes on along the minus strand of LPNX010343989.1, from coordinate 148,917 downwards.
GCATATGCATCAGTAAACGAATTCTAATTTCTTGGAATGTAATTGAATGTAATGAACTCAAAATTTCTTTCCAATAACCTAACTTGCATGAAGTGACGCAATAGAATAGGGTTTCGTACCTAATAAGCTCGATTGAGCTGGGAAACTACCAGTTGAGAGTCCATTCATACTTCCAACTGAGTGATACCACATGACAAAGCATCCCATAGAAGCTCAATTACATCCCTATACTCAGCAACATTATTAGAAGTAGGACCTAAGCAAGCGCCTCTTGAGGCAACTAACTGTCTTGAGGGAGAATAAATGACCCATGCTGCTGAAGCAAGATTACAAGTGTGGAAACCGGTGCCATCAATGAAACCTACGTACCTCTCGGAAGACATTTGCAACAACTAGAAAATGGTATAAAAAACACAAACTGATGAACTAGTGTACATAAAAATACATACGATCAAATACAAGAAAAAGTGCTAAGCCTAAGCATAGTACTTATTTAGATAGAGCCCATTTCTAGGCTCAGGAAGCTTATTCCCATCAAAATATATTAACTCATATGTGCCCTTCTTTAAGACCTTCTACACGACAAAATGCGCTAACCACATGGCCTTGAATTTTCCTACCCCCATGGGTTCTTTTTCTTAGTCCCAAAGAAAAACAAGTTCCCCCTCAGAGAAAATTTGAGGTTTGACTGACTTATCATATTGGATTTTGACCCTATTCTTGTGAGCTTGATTTGCTGTCAGCGCATCTCTACACTGCTCATATAGGTGTTCTAAGTGTACTAGACGTTCTTCAAGCTCTGTCGTATTGGGTAACACATGAATAGCTATTTTCAAAGATGGGATTTCACATTCAACTGGGGTAACGGCTTCCACTCCATGAATGAGTTGGAAGGGGGAGAAAACCGTAGCATTTTGTACATTAGTTCAGTACGCCCAAAGAGCAGGGTATAGCATGATATGCCAGTTAGAATGGGCTGCATTAATAGTACGTTTGAGGATAGTCTTCAAAGTCTTGTTAATAGCCTCAACCTGACCATTTTCCTAAGGATAATATGAAGATGAATGCTCTTGTATGAATCCAAGCATAGTGGTCAGTTCCGTCATCATGCTATTTTGAAAATGACTGCCATAGTCAGTGACAATCACCTTGGGTATACCAAACCGTGCTATAATATGATTGAATATGAAGAAAGATGTTGTTTCCCCATTGGCTTTAAAGATGGTCATTGCCTCTACCCATTTTGTAAAATATTCCATAGCAACAATGATATATTTGTTCCCCCCAGCTGAGGATGGGTTGCATGTCACGTAATCAATCCCCCATTTTATGAAGGGGCCCACTGAGACAATGGAAAACAAGGGAGCAGGATGTGACCACATTTTTCTGGTGTAAAGCTAACAGGGATGACAGTGCTTCACCGCTTCCACACAATATTTGGATATTGTGGGAAAGAAATAACCGACACGTAGTATCTTCTGGGCCATTTCTAACCCAGATAAATTACCCCCACATGCTCCACTATGGGAATCATTGAGGACAATCTCCAATTCCTCATGGGTAAGACATCAACGCAAAATGGAATCTACCCCTCTTCGATATAAAGTATCTCCTATGATGAGGTAGTTCCTAGCATGAAGGCGTAATTTACATCGCTCTTCCTATAAGAAATATTTAGGATACTTCAAAGTTTGGAGATAAATAAGTATATCTCCATGCCAGGGGTTAGAGGTGGCTATCAAGAAGATATGCTCATCTAGGAATGAGTCATCCTCAATGACTACATCTTCTTCCATTGGAAATTCTGCTATAAGCTCAGCAAAAACTAAGGACTTTTTAGACTTAGCGGACTGGAAATCCAAGTCAAAATCTTGAAGAATGACTATCCATTTGTTGAATTTTCCCCCAACAATCCATCGGGACAAAACATACTGAAAAGGATTCACATCTGCCACTACTATTGTAGTCCTTAGAAAAATGTAGTGATGTAACCTCTAAACAGCATAGACAGCTGCTAAGGCCAATTTCTCGACATGGGAGTACTTGAGTTTAGGCTCGGCTAAAGCACGACTAAGATAGTAAATGACATGCTCCTGGAGCTTATCATTTTCTTGGACCAGGACTACTCCAATGTTCGACTCAGATGCTACCAGATACAATATAAAATCCCTAGAGTAATCTAGCGGACGCAATAAAGGTGCCGACAACAAAGATTTTTTCAATTCCTCAAAAGCGAGTTGTGTAGTTTCATCCCATACAAATGGGGTGTCCTATTTTAACAGGCACATGAAAACCTTGGTAATATTGGCATAGTTAACAATGAAGTGTTGAATAAAATTAGACTTTCCCTGCAGGCTTTGAAGTTGCTTGATAGAATGAGGAGGAGGAATATTTATAATGGCCTCTACTTTTAATGGATCCACCTATATTCCTCTATTAGAGACAATGAATCCGAGCAGTATCCTTGACTCGACACAGAACATGCACTTGTGGGGATTCAAGCAAATCTTATAGTATCTTCATCACTCAAATATCAACCGTAAGTGATCTGGATGGTCAATCCTCTTACGAGAATGTGCAGGCAGATCGTCAAGGTAAGGTTCAACAATGGATTTTATATCATGGAAGGCAGAGTTCATTTCCCGTTGAAAGGTTGCCCCAACATGTTTCAATCTGAAGGGAATTTTTTTGTACACGAAGATACCCCAAGGACAAATGAAAGTAGTTTTATGTTGGTCTTTCGATTTTATTTGAATTTGATTGTATCCACAGAAACCATCCATAAACAAGAACACTTCACTTCCCACGCAAGTATCTATAATTTGGTCTATAAATGGCGTGGGATAGTTGTCCTTAGGATAGGATTTATTCAAATCTCTGAAGTCAGTACATACATGTATGGTCCCTTTCTTCTTATCAATAGGAACAGGATTGGATACCCATTCTATCAAAGCTATGGGATAAATGAAACCAGCTTTCAATAGCTTTTCAACTTCAGCTGCCACTTTACGTGGGTTAACAGGTCTTAACTATTTCCGAACAGGTTTAGCATCAAGGTGTGTTCGGATCTCATGTTCAAATATCGATGGATCAATGCCTAGCATCTCCTCATATGACCAGGAAAAGACCTCACGAAATTCCTTAAACAAGGCCATATAGATTGCAATCTCTTCAGGAGAGAAGTTTGCACCTATATGTATATTTTCCATGACATTAGGGTTTATAGAGATGTTGATAGGGATAGTGGAAAAAATATTTTCCATATTCCCCTTGACAAACATTCCTTCCCTAGGTAAGGGATTGATGGGTGTATCAACATCATTTGGCAGTCTCATATGAAACTCTTGATTTTCTATCCTGCTTAGCTCTGGAAGAAAATAGGATTGATGGTGAAGATCTTCACAGATCTTACCACATTCACACATGGCTTCCAAAATGGCTTCATCAGAAGGTAAAACCATATCTAAACAATTCGTAGAGTGCAAAGATTTTTCCACCCAGGCGGGCAAATAGACTTCTTCCAGGTCCTCTGAGACTGTGAGAGGGTCTGGAATGGGATCAAAAGTGGTTTGAGTGAGAGCTTTGTAAGCCACTTCCACTACTGATAAGGGCACTTCCAGTTCATGGGGGGAAGGGAGAACCCAAGGATGAGTCCTATCAACAACCATGGCTATGGACTTCCCCACACTAGTAGAACCAATATAGTTAATCGGGGCTGGAAGATCAAATGTGCTCATCAATGATGCGTACATTCCAACCCCCAAGCTCTGTGTAGCAGGTTTGACCTAATAAACCAATGGCACAGTGGACTCATTAGAATCCATGAATTCTTTTCGAGTAAAATTGAGTTGGTCAATAGTAACCAACTTTCCTTCATGTGGAAAAACTACCACCCGAAAGACAGCCAATGCAATAGCGGACATGGCATAAGTCTAGCTTCTTCCCAAAAGAAAATTACAGTCCAAAGGTGCGCCAATCACTTCCACCTTAACAGACACTACTTTCCCTGCCAGTTTAATCTCAAAAATCGATAGGATACCATGTAATTGAAATGACCTTCCGTCGAAAGCAGTAAGTAGAGTGTTTGACGAGACTAGCTCTAGGGTTCTAAGAGCTTTCCAACATGACAAGGACATAACACATGTAGAAGCACCATCATCAAAAACTTCCCTTCCAATGGTATTTCCACCATGGATGACATCTATTGATAAGGCTACATGGTAAGGTAGGCAAATTTTAACGTCAGACAAGTGAAATTTTGGCATGAGACTTGACGCGTCCATGCTACCTAAGGTTGCTAAACCAGGCATCTCGTTGGGTGGGACAGCTCTGTAATACCTCTAAAGTTGACATTGTACAAGGGGTTTGGGCCAAGTCTTCAACCACAGAGTAGTTTGAAGCAGCCCTAGCATTAGGGTTATGCAAGGTCTTTTTAAAGACACATTTCGGTATCTTAGGCATAGATTCAGCATGCTTCTCGATTGTGAGAGGGTTAGAAGTGTCACCTATAGAATTACCCTTCTCAAAAGTCTCTTTTTTGTAATTTTTATTCCTAGTCTATATAAAAGTCGAAGATCATACCATGTTGATATAGTTGGGGTCAAGGGCACTTGGAGTGCCCCTTGCTACATTAGAAGCTGAAGCAGAGTTCTGCCCTTGGGAAAAGGATCCTTTAGGACAGCAGGTTGTTGATCTTTTAGCAGCTTTTGGGCTTGTTCCATTAGGGGACAAAGGTGATTGAGGTGATCCGCTTGGAACAACTTACATAGGAATTTGACCATTTTCTTTTCTTTCTTTCCCCCATCAGCATTGTTTTTGGGTTTCTGCTTGTTTTGATTTCCCTCCCCTTTCTTTCTCCTCTTCTTCTTCCCACCAGGCTGCTGATTTCCCTTCTGAGAGGTTTGTGAAAAAACATTTGCACTTTGGGGGGAGGAGGAAGCCTTTGCCTCCTCCACCATAGAATGCTTGACGGATAGCTGATGAAGCTATTTGTCCAAAGAATCTACAGTGGGAGAGTTTATGGACCCAACCACACCATCAGCATGGGGTCCAAGATTAGGTTTCTCTATATCATGGGTAGACCTCGGTGCCTCAGGGATAATCTCATACAATATCCTAGATTGTGAATAAATCAAATCCAATTGTTGGGCCCTGAGAATGGCTTCTTCTTCGTTCGTCACTCCTGAAGTGGATACGTCCTTAGATATGTAAGGCAACAGGGATTTAAGGAACCACTCTAGTAAGAACTTAGGAGGAATAGTGGCTTTTATAAGGCTCTTTTTCCTCCTCCACTCTTGGATATGATCCAATATGTGGGTAGCCTTGTTCTACCTAAAGGTAGATAACAAGTACATTTTGAAATCGTATCGGACCGAAAGCTGAAAGCAGCTAAGTAATGCACTAGCCAAGTCCCAAAAGCTATTGAACATAGTAGAAGGTAACTCAATGTACCATTTTACTCCAGTATTCATTAAGGTTCTTTGGAATAGCCTCAACCTAACTGAATCTTCATTCAATGAATTAGAAGAACACCATAAATTAAAAGTGGTGGCATGAGCCCTAGGATATTCACCTACTTTTCCCTCGAATTTAGGGATGTTTGATGGCAATTTGGTGGGAACAGGTGGCCACGAGGGGTCATGCCTCACCGGGTCATTCATCAATTTTGACAAATCTAGGAAGTTTAATGTTGCCAGAAAAGGAAGCTTGGGTCGCACCGTGGCACTAAAAGTGTCAGTCTGGGGATTAGAGGGACTTGCCCCGGAATACCCATACATAAAGGTGGGGTTTCCCCCTGCCACTGGTTGCAAATTGGATGGACTAGTTTGAAATGGATTCCATCCATAAGCCACAGGATTGTGAGTAAGAGGTGCAATATATGAGGTTCAGGCTATCCCAGTCAAAACTAGGGTTTGAAAAAAGGGAGCAGGTATCCCTCCGCTAAACAACGAAAAGGGAGAGCTCGTGAACGGGGCCGAGACTAGAGTTTGGAAACCTTTCCCGTAAGAGGTAGTGTTTCCAAAATACACTCCTCTATAAGAAGGTGATGGGCCTACGTATGGAGTGGATGGGGGAATATTCCCCCCATTCCAAGGAAATCCTTGGGCGAAAGCTGAGGATCCTACCGAACCTCTCTAGGTAGTGTGTGCAAAGGAAGAAGGAACAATAGGTATACTAGGGATCCCAGTAACCATGTCACCAGAAGCACCTACTAGGCTTATGGGAACCGGTGGTTGGACCACCTGGCTCACTGGAGTCAACCGGCTCGCTGGAGTCAATGGCGTAGTAGGTATACTAGATCTAGGGGTACTTACCAGGGGAGGTAGTACCCCTTCAGTCAAAAAGGCTGAGGTGAAAGAAAAATAACTTTCTCCCATAGTAGACATTATCATGCCCACAAGGACACCTAAAACAGGTGAATCAAAAGGCCTAACCTAGATGATCACAGGATCATTTAAGTCAGTCAAGGGTGTGCTAAAATTCCTTACAAACGCGTCAGCCTGCAATTCTTCTATCTCAACTGTATTAAAATCAAAATGGTTAGCTCTAAGTGTCGGTTCACTTGGAACTTCACTTACTCCTATTAGTTCAAATGAACCGTCCATGTCCAGTCTCCACCTTTGAGGTGGAGGTGGAGGTTCCAATGTGATGAGAGGAGGAAGGTTTTTCAACCTTCATGACCTTCTAATAGGTTGGTCCTCCATGATTGTAAATTTGAAAATTCAAACCCTAAGGTTGGCTAAACATAGACAAACCATAGAGCAATCACTATGAAAATTCCTAGAGTGTCAATAGTCAGCAAGGGTAAAAGATATGCTTTCCCGAAGAAAGCTAAAAATAGTTACATGGCGTCCTTGAAAAGGTTCTTAGGCACAAGTGAAGGAATCACCCACCACCCTCCTACACTTTCAATAAGGGTTACCTTCCAAGCCCGTCCAAGGTGAACCAGAAATAGCCTTTCGGTTTACCTAGGTATGAACCCTAAATGTCAAGAGACTAAAGGCTACCTTAGCTATACCAATAGTTTGGGGGGACAGTTGCAAGACTGAATCGTACACATGGGCAGGGTATCTAAGCCCGAAAATCTGTCTAGGATAGAATCCCCAGATGCGTAAAAGTCCCGATTTACATTTCGACAAGGAATTGGAGGGTTATCTCCTCAGTCCAATGCCTCCATGCGGCCTCGTGCTTGACTCCCATTTGAGAGGATCTTCCCAAATGCAATCAATAAATATAAGGATTTACCTATCGAATGGTCCACTATGTCTGAATTTTAAAACTTATGGGAAGTTTACACTTCCTAGCCCACGAGTCTAGCCTAAGCTAGTAGGTGAATGGCCCTAAAAAATAAAAATTACTAGTAAATTTTAATTATTGCGTTCATTTTAAGGGCTATTTATTTATTCAGAAGGAAGTGGAGTGAAGGACTATGATGTTTTTGACTCGATAAGAAATGTAAAAAGAAAAGGTGTATGTTTTCAAAGCAAATTATCACTACTAAAACAATATTTTTTTTTTAGTAAATGTAAATTGATGAAAATGCAATGATAAAGAGAAAAGTAAGACTACATTTTTGTAGTTTTTTGATATTATATTTTGAAAACTGAAAGTAAAACTACTCTATGCAAAATCACATGCAAAATCTTCAAAAAAAATTCTTTTCACTTTTTAAAATGCTCAAAGACTACTATGCACCTTAATGCACAAAACTTGAGTAGGATTGAATTCAATCAACTGTATAAAGCAAGCAAAGCGAAGTAAAACAGATTAATAAGATCAAATATCAACCAACAAGGGAAGACTTGGAACCCTAGCTTGGGCAGGCACAATGACAAGAAATCACTAAGATCACACAAAGATAAGTGGAAAACCAATCACTATCCAAAGATAGAATGGGAAAAAGAGTGTCCAGAACCCTGATCCCTGATTCGAACAACCAACACTTAAACCTATAACCCAAAATAGGCAAATCCACTTCAAATTGCAAATAGAAGACAATCCAAACAAAAGGAACTCAAGGGATTTACAAGAAAGCACAAGGTGTGGCCAACAAGGTCATCCAACTAACAGTATAATGCATATAAGGAAGACCAACCAGCAAACAATTTTTATAAAGGGATAGCGACAAGCAAACCCTAACCCAAAAATTCAAATGATAAGGCTTGTACACAACTGTGTATAAGGGAAACCCGCGTACTGTACACGACTGTCCTAGAGAGCAACCCACGTATGCATGCCTCCTTACGCGACTTTATGGAAGAGCAACCCGTGTATAGGTACAAAATTTTCTAATAAAAAGAAAATTTCTCAAGTTCTTCAAACACTATCCTAAGCATGAACCAAGACAAGATACCACACACAAACTCAAGGCAAAGACTGGGCAATGGTAGACAAAAATAACCCACAGCAGTCTAGGCTCCACAACGGAGTCGCCAGTTCTATTATTCAGGAATAAACACCCTTATAACCAAGGGTCTGGGGTTACCAACGTACTCTTAAAACTTGTATACAATCATATTTAAAGTACAGAAAGTAAATAGGAAGATATAATGGACTCACCCGATTAACGACAGTTGATCCAAGCTTTGTCTTCTCTCGCTCTGCTCCTCTCCAAAGCTTTCAGGGATGCACCTCCTTCACCTAGAAAATGCAAATCCTCCAAGTACAATATTATACATGTATATAAGAAAGGTTAGACAAACAATATATAGAGTGCTTAATCATAAATATTCATCAAACCATGATACATGAAAGAGAGTCAACACAAAGTTGGAAGAAGGATTCTCTTTATTAACAATAGTGAATGAGATAAGTGTACAACCCAACGCCTAAAACAAGGACTCCTCTGCAACCAAAGGATTCTATGTTCTGCTGCTCCAAAGACTTCTGAAGATATACCACCAGCATAACTTTGCTCTCCAAGTATGATTGATTAATGCCCTCCCAAAGGCCTCTATTTATACTTAGGAAAATAGAGCAATTTCGAAGGTTGAGGAGGTTGATACAGTTAATATAGTTAATGTTTAAGGCTTAACAAATATCCATTAATCATGTTTTATTATTTTAAATGTCGAATGGAGGCATACGCGAGTATTGATACTAGCAACCCGCATATGAAACGCGAGTTGCTATAAGGAAAACCCGCGTACAGATCTGTACACAAGTTGCAACGACAATACTCACATACAGTACATGGTATGCTATGGATATAATCATGTATGTATGTGAGTTGCTGTGGAAAAAGTTGCGTACAATAATCAACATGTAAAAAGGTAAAAATGCCAAGCCAAGTTGATAGTGAATGCATCTCATGTCGTGCCCATCTATAGTGTTTTAGGCAACCTTCAATCCATAAGTGTCCTTTTGTGTGCCAACAAATATAGTATCGGCACTTGGACAAATAAGTTCTATTTGGGTTGATAACAACATATTCACCACGATTTACACAAAACAGAAATAATATAGAGCGATGCGCATGCTACACTAAACAGTAATGCAACGTCTTTATTTTTCAGGCTTGCTTATCTTGAAAATGATGACTCGGGACACCTTTATGTTCATTCTATGTTTGATGAATTGTTCTGCACATGTTCACAGTTGCACGAAGGTTGTGTTCCTTTTGTGTTCAACTCTCCTCCCAACCCCTTTGTCGACTGGTAACACTATTACTGGAAGAGCTTGGGGAAAGACCACACTATTTTTCAAAGTACCACGTCCTTGAGGTGTATTTTCATTCGTGTGCTTCTCTTCTCCTAGGAGGAGGGTCCTCCTCTAGGTCATATAGTGTAGCGACTCCTTGGATTCGTCATTAACCTAGATAAAGCTGGGAAGTGGAGTCAAAGGCAATGATGACGAAGGATTTTGACCTCCTATGGTCCATTCCGATCATTTGCTCCAATGGGTTGCCTCTAGAAATGGTCACCACATGCTAATATTATGGAGACATCGACCATGTCTAGAGGCTTTGGTGGGATACCCACTGGATAAGGAGTTTCAAGCACTAGTTTTGCGGGGGTGTTGCATTTTATTATGACAGTATTTCCCTCACCATCCTCATAAGGCCTCTCTAATGTGATGAGCATATTTGCATCGACCTTACTATTGCTAAAAAGCTTCTCTAATGTAATGAACATCCTTACCCTGATGGTTGGATCCCTCCTAGCATGAGAGCCTAGGAATAACAGAATTTTGGAGCGATGCTCACCAAATAAGAGAATAATTTGGTAAAAAAGTTTCTAAATCAAGATAGCCATTACAGACCTCCTTTAAGACCTTCAGGATTCTCGATAGATTAATACTCAACCATATTAGCCTCTCTTCACTATTTACCTTGCCTATATCTTAAAATGGATTCTAATCTGGTGCTTATAAAGAGCTGGGTGGCTGAACTTGACAACGACCCCATCATCACCTTCACACATGCCATCATCGAGTAGCATGACAATAACACATGTGTTCATGTGGGTTTGGGATCTTGTATTTATGTAGAGATACATGTCACACAACCCTTTTTGTTATGGTTCCATATTATTGACTGTAGAAGTGACCTCTGGCCTCAGTCTTCATCAGCTCTTACTCAACTCCTACCACATGGACTAGACATTTCGTGTCCATCTACACTTCCCGACGATGGAATAAGAAAGTAATTTCTCTCTACTTTTGTTGCTTCTTCACCCTTCTTCGTGTGAAGGCCATAATTACCTTTCTATGTTTTGATCATTATGGTGCTCTTCATATGATCACACACGTGATGTAATGAACTCTTGGATTCCAGAGACTGATTTATGTTGTGGAGTTGATTTTTGGGTCATAGATCTTCTCAAATGAATCCTAGACCTTTAATTACCTATCACCTCTACCATATGCATACTTACCACCAAAACATCGTTTCCTTGCATCCAAGGTGAGTGATACTACATTTCAACCATGGCCTTTTGTCTTGGTTCCGACAATGGCACTTCGAGATGAGTGAGACTTACAATAAACTACAGTTTTTGTCTCTGATTCCTTTTCATGCAACTTTCAACAAGAAAAATCAGTTCCATCCTTTCGATCAGAAATGTCATCAATATCTACCGTCCACTTGTAATGGGTGTGTCATGTTTTGTAAATCCCAAAGACGATTTACTCTGTGCATGTTCAGTCAGCAGAAACACTATCTATCATTGATCTTTTCTTGATTCGATCTTCGTCGTCAAAAACTGGTTGTACTTTAACCATTCCATGGATTTGGAAATGTGAAGCCTCACGAGCACTTTGATTTAGTGGAATTAACTTCCTCTGCTGATCTATCACTCATTCAATATCAACCTTTGAGATTTGCGAGCTTTTTAACCAATTCCGCAAAAATGCAAAAAGTGACTTGGATCGTGCTTGTCATATTTGTGAAACATAGAACATCTGTCAATTAGGATCACCTCTAGATTGCCACGGTTGAAATACTGTCTCTTTTCCCATAGCTTTGGCCGAGCTATGTATGTTCTTCCTTCCTTTACCTCAGAACAATGAGAAGACTCATGACCGTTGATCTATTCATTCTCTCCTCATCTAACATGCCACGACATTTGCAAGCTAGTTTTATCCTTCTTAAGATGAAATCCTTTTAAGCCTACTTGTCTCCCACACAATTTAGGACTAGAACTCCTTGTCCTCATAAAATTTCAAGTCCTAAAGACAACACATGGGAAAGCTTGCATAAATTCTTGGATTTCTTCTCAGGTCAATTGTTGCATATTTTAGTAGACCTTCTTCCTCTAATCATTTAGTGTGAAGTAAAAAATAGTGTTAACAAGTGGCTCCAACTAGGGATGTTATCCTCCCTATGAGGTAGCAAAGAAAATCATAGACCAAGTGTCGAATCCATTGGGAAACTCCCCAAACCTTGCTACAAAACTCCAGCATGCCCAGAAAAACCAAAACTGAACTAATGCTGAAACCAAATTGGAAAATTGAACTGAATATAAGATTTCTTAAAAGAAATGCTCACCATGTCAAGATTATTCATTTTTACCTACCAACCCTACCTACTAAACCTCAATGCCCATTCAGGTCATTGTTTATTTCCAGTGAAGCTAGCCAAGTAAATGGTTACATAAACAAACCTTACCCCCATGCATGATCAGGGGAAGAAATGACATATTTAATGGAAAAACATCAAGATAAAGGATCTGAACTTTCTGTAAAACATATAAATAGTTATTTCATTGCAAATATTCTCTAGTTACTCTACCACTAGATCATAATAACTTGCAAAATATCATGTTCTAAATTTTCTATGGTAGAACTGCTCCAACTGCAACAGGGTTAGCAAATTGTCGAAATGTTCCCCAAGGTGAAGAAAAAATCCTAACCCGCTTCAAACGAAACATCAAATTTTCCGCATAAGAACTCCGAGTTGAAAAACTGACTCCTCATATGCGTTTCAGATAAACTAACATTGATCTCTTCAACAAGACCTGGAAAAATGATTCCTGAACTCGAAAAACATAAAGAAGCATCCCCTTTGGAGTTTTCCCATCCTTCTTAGTGTGTTCTTCGATCATTTATAACCTCCAATCGGTATTCTTGGCTAAGAAATTTGTCCATATATTCAGCTACAAGATCATAAATAACACAACAACTTCTAAAAATTTTTGTTACCTGCTCATCTTAAGAAAGTTGCTTGGGAAAAAGTTACTCTTGTACACCAATTGATCTCTCTTTTAAAAGTTACTTCCATCTGCTGCATACTTCACCTCTTATATCCATCTGGATCCCACCACCTTTTTCCCTTGCATCCTCAGCACAACCTCCCATACTTGGTTTTTCATAATGGATTCATACTCCTCAACCATAGATTTTGGCCACACATCATGTTCTGTAGCCTCCCTAAAGCTGAAAGGTTCAAATTTAATCAACTTTGTCATCAGTTCCATATAAATAAGCCTCTCTGGTGGTACACTTCATCTAAAAGATGTCTGTGGAGCATCTACCTGCCTGAAATCCTACACTATGGATCTAAACCACTTAGGCCTTATCCTAGTGTCAACCTGCTACAACTGCTGGATATCCATATCCTGCTGTAGCTCATCCTTCAAGTTAATGACTGAAGGATCCTATACACCTGACTCCCTCTGACCATTAGAACATGTGCTCTATGTCTATACCTATACCTGTACATTTGGCTCCTCCAACTTGACTTCCAACTCTTGTACTAGATGTTGCTCTGCTGGTAAGTCCAGAGATCTCTGCAAGGCCCTGTCCTCATTGAACTGGACTTTCCTACTCACAATGATCCTCCTGTGAGTAGGAATGTAAACTCTATATGCCTTTGAAATATCTCTGTAACCAACAAGTAACCCCTTCTCTCTGGAAGGGTCCATCTTCTTCCTATTGTCAGCATGAACATGACAATAACAGACACTGTCGAATATGTGAATGTGACTCACATCTGGCCTAGTTCCTGTGAAGACCTCCTCTGGCGTCTTCCTCCCCAAGGCTATGTGGGCACACCTATTTTGAATGTATATTGCACTCCTATATGACTCAACCCAAAGGAATAGTTGTAATCACTGATCAAATAGCATGTCCTTAGCTACTCCAACCATAGTCATGTTCTTTTGCTCTGCAACTCCATTCTGTTGTGGGGTATGGGGCACAGTGTGCTCCTTATTGATCCCCTCAGCTAAAAAATAGTCCATGAACTCATTGGAAGTGTACTCACACCTGTTGTCTATCCTCAACACTCAAATCTTTTTTTCTGTTTTGTTCTCCATGAGATTCTTGAACTCTCAAAACCTCTCAAAGACCTCTGATTTGGCCTTCAAGAAATAGATCCAGGTTTTCCAGGAATAGTCATCAATAAAGGTTACGCAGTAACTGTAACCACTGAATGAATGGACACTCATAGGTCTGCATACATATGAATGCACCAATTCCAAGGGCTCCTTAGACTTGTGCTCACTCTATGGGAAAGGATTCCTGATGTTTTCCCCCAAAACACAACCCTTACAGTGGTTATGCTTTTCCTTCTATACCTGAGGAACTCCAATGGTTGCCTGTCTCAAATGCTTCACTGCTCCATGGTGTAAGTGTGCCATCCTCCTATGCCACAACTCACCCTGACTACTACTGCTACTAACTAGAGCCTTTTGCGGGCTCAAAGTGTAATCTGTACACTTTCCTGCTCCTTCTGCCAATCACCCAATCCAAGCTCCTATCTGACCCCTTGGGCTTGATATACACTCTATGGTCATGGAAATTCACCTGATATCCCTTGTCCTCCAGAGTGGACACTGATATAAGGTTATTGGTCAGTCCTAGAACATATAGCACATCAGCAAAACTGAGGGGTTTTCTAGACTCCCTCTCAAATGATACAGTGCCAACTCCTTGCGCTTGATACCGTGCATCATCACCCAACTCAACGTGCATCCCTTTTTCACCCTCCTACAATTCATTGAAGAATCTCTTATTTCCAGTCATGTGACTAGATGCTCCACTATCAATGTACCATATGCTTCTCCCTGTGGTGCTTTCCATGCAAGCTATCAAACAAAACTCATCCACCTCTGAAGATCCATCCATCTAAGTGTTACTCTTCTTCTTCTTTTCTGGACACTAGGAGGAAAAGGGTCCCTACTTATGGTAGATAAAACACTTGACCTTTGACATGTCAAGGTTCTTCTTACCATCCTTCTTCCTCTTTGCCTTGCCCTTTCTCTTCCATGTAAGGGCTAGAGCCTCCTCATCCACAATATGTGGGGCACTGCTGGATGAGCTTGATCCTTAAGGAATGTGGGTCTCCTCCTGCACAAAGTCATCCCATAGTCTCTTCCAATTAGGGAGCTTCTCCCTAGACACAACACCTTTGACAAAGGTGTCCCATGGCTTAGAGAAGCCATTGAGGGCTATCCAAACTAGCTCCTCATCCATTGTATTAGAGCCAATAGCTCCAAGATAATCCATGATCTATGTGAGCCTCATGAGATAAGGTACCACTCCTTCTCCCTTGGCCATCTTGGTGCTATGCATCCTATCTTGCAACACCATATTCCGGTTCTTGTTCTTGCTTTGGTACAGACTCTCCAAATCCGTCCACATATTTGTTGTAGTCTTCTTACAAAAAAGGTGAGGGACTATATGGTCTTTCACTCCATCCATGATAATCAAAATGGCTCTAGAATCAATCTTCTTCCAAGCTGCTAAATCTATCGGATCTATGGGTTCAACCTTCATGGAGTCAATGTGCTCCTCTACATCATTAATGTCCAGGATCCTTGTGATCCTTTCTTTCCATGTAGGAAAGTTCTGAGCACCCTAGATTCTATCCTCAACTCTCAACTGCACGACCATAGTGAAGTGTACCTGTCAAACCATCGATCTAGAAGTCTAGGTTTGTGTCTTCTTATAGATCTGCCCCGATCTATCTCTATTGCTGCAAATCTCTCAACTTTAGCTCACCAGAGCTCTGATACCATGTAAATTTTTGTTAATATTCAACTAGGGATAAATAGTGCATGCAAAATATCAACTAATAACCACACATGAATATCTTTCACAGTATGCAGTGGAATATAAAACTGAGAAATAAATCACAACATCACATCATGATATTGACACTATTATTTTGGGTATGGAAACCCCAAGAAAAACCCAAGATGGGAAAACTGGTGCAGCAGTCAGATATATATTTTATTATGAGAAAATATGGAACTTTTGCAATCACTGCAAATTCACCCAAACCTGGTGAATGCAGTACCCAGCAGAATCACTGGGAAAATCCCAGTTAAACCTCAACACCCTCCTATGTGAGTGTTACAACTGATTTTCCCACACATGGTAGATCACATATTTATGACCTTCCCTGTCCCTCTGCGGACTCTTTGGACCCCATGGACCATCTTCGTACCTTTGATATTTCCAATATCATCCCTAAAAACATGCATTATTTTCCATACATGACTTTTAAACCCATTCTCACGTATCTATGTAGATATGACCCTTAAGCTTGTGTACATCGGGATGTGTGCAAAAGGACAAATAGTTTTGGAGTTTTCCTTGATGTGGATCCGAGTCACTTGTCTCTTGGCCTTCCATATGCCTTGATATCGCTTGGATTTGACCTTCCATTACCCCATTGAAGCACTATATAAGGAAACCTTTGGATACATTGAGAGGGGAGGAATTGAAGAGCAAGAAAACTATAGTCCATTGTTGTCCTAGCTTGATTATACTTGAGTCTGCATTCATTTTTCCCTTTGAGCACTTGGTGTTCTTCCCAATATTTCCTTTGATTGTGAGATTTCTATCAAGAGATGGAGGATTGAGGTGGTGGAGGCCCAGGTGGAGGAATCAATTTCTCTGGTTCGCAGACGTCCCGACAGAGGTTGTCATTCTTGTAATCTCTAATTTATATTAATAGAAATATCTTTTTGTGTCCAATGATGTGCATTTAAATGAATATTAAATCCATGGATGCTTTTAATTGCTTATACATTATTGATTATATATGCTAGAGTAGGTATAACACCATTATGCAGCATGCTTGTTTTGTTTGTTGATTGTTGAGAGAGAAAATTGTTAACACAAGCAGGATCGGAAAATCTCAATAGGGATCTACATCAACCATCCGGAATAACGTATGTTTCGAGATCCTTTAGTGTTAGATGTTTATTTCTCTTGGATATTGGGAAGGGATTGGTTTTTGCAGTTACTCTGTCTATTGTGGTACTCCAAGCCATAGGAAGTTTTCTCTGTAACAAAATTGGCGACCATACTGGGGAGTTTCTTGTCATTTCCTTTGGGGGTTTTGTCGGCATTCAATGTTCTTGAATTTATTTGATTTCTCTATTTCTGAGTTGGGTCTAGGGGCATGTTTTCCTAGTAGTGTCTGATAGGCATAAATTTTGTCTCAGCTTGTCTATTTACCTTCTTTTTTATCTATTTTTCTTCCTGTACACGAGTTTTTCCTTCACAGTCGTGTGTGCACATGGGTTTTCCTGCAATAACCGTGTATATACACGGTTTTTCTACAAACAGTCACATATTCCCTGAGTTTTTCCTTTTTGGGGAATATTAAGTGTTGTTGGGTGAGTTTGGATGATTACTGAGTCTTCTTGGATGCTTCTAGAGTCTATATACACCCCGGTTTCTGAGCAGAGACGCGTTTTAGTTTAAAATTTTTGAAAATGTTCTTGTCATTTCATTTTCTATTTTTTGTTTTGGGATTAGTGCATTAGGTCTCTTTTACCTTGGTGCTTTTCTTGGGTGCTGTCTGGTAGTGTTTGTAGAGTCTAGGGGTTGTAGAATCATACTTTTTCTTTTTATCTCATTTAATTCAAAAAAATACAAAAACATTTTCTTTTTGCATCATTATGCATTGTTTGCATTTTTGCATTTACATGGTACTTGCATTAGGTTTTATTGGAGAGTATTAGTCAGATTTTCATATGGGAAAGATTGCATATTCATTTGAAGGAAAATTCTACACTTCACGTAGTAGCATACCCCATTTTTCATTTGACATAGTGCATTTGCATTGATTGTTCGGTGTGCATTTTACTTCTTGTTCCATCATAACATCATTAGTTGCACGACCATTTTCCCTTTTGAGTAATAAGACAATTAAAATCAACACATAATAAAAAGAATTACAGTCTTTTATTTTATAGGGTGCACCAACAAGACTAGGTTCTAGGGTCTTGGAATAGTTCATTGTGAGTAAATTCTCCAAGACCACTAAATGAAACATTTATGTGTCTGTCTAGGTGAGAGTGTGAAATTCCTTTATATAATTAGTGTTTCTCATGATCCTCCTCTTACAAGGGAGTTAAGCACGAGATAGTGTGAGTGATTATTGATTGGGATGACCCCTGCTCATAACTGAGTAGCACCGGAGATATTTCCAGGATTGTATTCATATATGGGGGCTCTTTCGAGAGTTTTGGGCTTTTCTACCCTGCCCATATGGTCAATCCCACCTGCGACTGTGCACCTGAGCATTGATTATATTGAGGTGACCTTAGTTTTCTTACCTAGGTTATCAAGGGGGTACTTCACAGAGGTTATTCTGCAGGTGTCCTATCCAGGAAGGGGTCAGACAGCATAGTCACTATATGCGTTGAAGCTTAGGGACACTATAATTGGTTATGAACATCTGCTTATTGTGTATGGGAGTCGCAAGCCTGTCCCAGGCAAGACATACCTGCTTCATTCGGGAGCTCACATATCCTACCCTTGTTTTCTTGTGAGTTGACTTTACATTTTATAGGTGTATGCTCTGTGCACGCTAGTTTGCATAGGGTTTGCGTAATTAGATCAAGTCTTTTCATTTTTTGAGTCATTATGGATTTAGGCATGGTTCTTCATCATTCTCATCATTTAGAAGGACTTCTGCCTTCCACATCTCCTCCTCCTTTGGGAGAGAGAAACAGGCAATCTAGGCGGACTAATTCTCACTTTGATTCACACATGATGGGAGATCACAAGGATGAGATTCTTGAGATGTCTTGTCCACCTCACAAGGTTGGGGATGAATATCCTACTCCTATTTATGATCCTTCACCAAAAATACCTTCACATTATGGTTATGATCCCTCATTCACAGGTCTCTGGTATTGGTTTCCAGGAAACGAGACTCATCATGAACCCACAAGCACTAGTCATGTTCATTATGGCATGTTTGATATCCCAACACCCAATCTGACACATCATGTTGAATCAAAAGTTGAACCTAGCACTACCCTTGGGGGCACTCCTATTCCTTTCCATGCGGAGAGATTTGGGAGTACCAGTCACATTGCACCTTCCATCCCAATGGTGGAAGAAAATTCACATGTCCGTCATAGACCTACTGTTAGTAACCATATGTGGATACCAAAACCGAAACGAGTGACCATAGGGAACACCACTTACATCCCTTCACATGTTCCTTCATCCTTGAACCCTACTCCTATGAATTCATTTTTGACAACCCTTCCTCCCCCTCATTTAAGTGGTCCTTCGGGCTAGAATATTGCTACTAGCCATGTTCATACTATGACTACTCACATGGTAGTATCTCAGAGTCAAGTACCTCATGTTGTTTCGGGAGGTCATATCCCTACTTATGGATCATCTCATGGTCCATCACAAGTAGTTCCCCATATCCCTAACTATGGACATTCTCATGGGACATCCCATGGGACACCTTATGGAGCTTCTCATGGACAATCTTATGGACCACAGTATGGACAAAACTATAAACCCTATGGGTGTGGGTATCAACAACCTAATAACTCTTCCAATTATGGATTTGTAGCACCGCATAATCAAGGTACACCACATCACAATGCTTCCATGCAGCCCTATACGGGTCAAATGGGAGGGGTTTATTATGGCCAAGGCCATGGTATTTATAGCAACCAGCCTTACATGAACCAAAACTATCAGGGAGCATGGCATAGACTGGCTCAACCTAGGGTCCCTTTCCTCGCAGCATTGAACTTACCTGACTTATCGAGACTTATGAACGATCTGGTATCTCATGAGTTGGCCTGGCTGGCCGTCCCTGAAAAGCTTCCTTTGGACATTCCCAAGTTCGAGGTAAAAGATGGAGAATATCCTAGTGAGAATGTCACTACTTTTCACCTTTGGTGCTCTTCCAATTCCTTACATGAGGATTCAATCCGTTTGAGGCTATTTCAATGCACCCTCACTCGGCCTGTAGCGAAATGGTATATAGAGTTACCAAGTGGGGCATTTGTTTTATTTGATGACCTTGGCATGACTTTCCTCAATCACTTTTAGCTACCAGTGCATTATGACGTTGGTACCAATCTCTTGTCGACATTTTGGCAAGATAAAGCCACACATATCTCGGATCATATTCAAGAGTGGCATAGACAAAAGTGGTTTATTAAATACTTAATACCACCAAAATTTCTCCTTGAGTGGTTCCTCAAGTCGCTGTTACCTTACATCGTGAAGGATGTTTCTACATCCGGAGTCCAAAACGAGGAACAAGCAATATTTAGGGAAAAAGAGTTGGATTTGATCTATGCTCAATCTGGAATTTTGTATGAGACTGTACCTAATGCTCCAGGATCTAGTTTCGATCCCAAGATCAAGCCTGGACCACATGCCGATGGCAATGTGGGTTGTACAAGTGCCAAACCCATGGATTCGGTTGTGAAACAAGTGAGCCAATTATCAATTAATCAATCCATGTCAGGACAAGCCATGAATTCGTCTCAACCTACCCAAATGGTGAGTGTACTGTCCATGCAATCGTCAGACCAGAAGGGAAACCAGTAGCTTGGAAGGAATAGGAAAAATGGAAACATAATCGTAAGGGTGGGAACAAGAATGAAAATGCTAATTATAATGACAAGAATGCTTATAATGCTAGGGGGGATAAGCAGTCTAAACGTAAGGTAAATTTTCCTTACAAGTTATGTAAGGAGGACTACCTCACTCACTTGTTACCTCATATGGAAGACACCTTGAGGTTCATAGCATAGGGCCTAGCTGTGCTAACTAATCCTTTACCCAACAATCAAAATATGCACTCAAGGACCATTGATCCTCATTGTGCATCGAGTGGAGATAAAAATCCGCCGAAAGCCAATAGTGGTCATGGTTGTGTTAACATGGTGCATGATACTAAGGTTGTGACTTGTGCGAAGGATTATGGTTCATCACAACCGGACCTTGGAAAGGAACCCGCTCCACCCGAGAGCCCTTTGCGTATCGAAAAACCTACGGATAAACCTGAAGTTGCACCTCGCATTCCTAAGGGAGTCTTAAAGCTTTCAGGGCACAATCCTAATGCCTGAGCTACCCAAAACTATTTTGTTGTCGAAAATTTGGGCCAAACTCCTTCTCCAATGTCTGCGCTTGAAGTACTTCAGACTTGTCCTTCGCAGAGGAGAGCCTTGCTTTCTACTCTTGGGGTTGAGGATGATAGCTCTTATTCCATTATAAAATTTGAAACCATGGGAATACAGCCTCGCTTTCCTTACTATGTGTCTCTTTTGATTCATGTAGAATGTCTTAATATGACCTTCAAACACACTGTGACTGATGAAGGAGGTGCTACTTCCGTGATGTCTTTGTCATGTTTGTTCTCCCAAGTTGTCTCAATCCACTACTATGTTGATAGCTTTTGATGGCAGATCTTTTCGACTGCACGGGATTCTTCCTTCTCTTAAGGTCCAATTGGGAGGGAAGACCGTCACGATTGAGGTCGAGGTGGTTGATGTGCCCCTTGACTACAATATTTTGTTGGGATAGAAGTGGATGTATAGTATGCAAGCAATATCCTCTTCTCTATTTTGAGTGGTATGCTTTCCATTTAATGGGAATATCGTTACAATTGATCAGACATCATTCCGTAATCCAAGTGTTAATGCATCATCGGGAACTTCTATCCTGATTATCGATCATCCTCAGTCGACAACTGGGATTGTGGGTGTGGGTATGTATCCGTCTCTTATGGGAACCTTTATTTGTCCTGTGCCCGTTCTTATTATCGGATCTAGTTTTGGAGGGGCTTCGTCCTCATTGAATTTGGTGTCTTTTCGCACTACCCATATGGAAGATCCTTCGATTCTTCCTCCATCGAGTCCTTAGATTGGACCTATCAAAATGGATGTGCCATTGCCTATAATGATGGTAGCATATCAAGTAAAACTTGATCAAGTTGCAGAGCCTAGTCCTTCCTCTTCACAGACGGAGGAGGAGGACCCGTATGTGCTCCTTGCATGGAAATTTGAGTCCTCTCACTCACATGATTTCCTTGACGATGTTTTTTCATCATATGAAGCCATTATTTAGGCCACGTCTAGGGTCAAGGCACCTTGGGAAGAATTACATCCTTGATCATATTTTATTCCTGATCTTGACCATATGGAGCGTGATGACTTTAGGGAGATTCTTAGAGAGAAGATTGGTAGTCTCATTGTTCCATTGAGCTCTCCTAGTTAGATGGCTGATGGGAACATGGTGAATTTATCCCCTACTATTTCTATCAATATTTCTCGCGATCCTAGCAAAGTTTAGAACATCTACATTGGGGTGATTTGTTCCCCTGATGAGATCAAGGAGTATACCAAGCTATTTAAAGAGTTTCATGACATATTTGCTTGGTTATACGAGGAAATGCTAGGTATTGACCCTCGTATTGTCGAACATGAAATTAAGACCTATCCGGATGTGAAGCTGGTTCAACAACATTTGCGTGGGGTGAATCCTAGTAAAGAACCCACCATTAAGGATGAGATAGAGAAACTGTTAAAAGCCAGTTTTATCTATCTCGTTCCCTTGATGGAGTGGGTTTCAAATCCCATTTCGGTTGATAAGAAGCAGGGAGTGATCCATAAATGCACTAATTTCCATGATTTAAATCGTGCTTGTCCTAAGGATAATTTTCCCACACTATTTATTGATCAAATTTTGGATGAGTGTGCAAGAAGAGAGGTATTCTCCTTCATTGATGGTTTTTCTAGATATAATCATATTTAGATCAAACCCAAGGATCAACATAAGACTACATTTATTTGTCCTTGGGGTACTTTTTCATATCGAAAGATGCTTTCTGGATTAAAAAGGCCAAAGCTACATTCCAGTGGGCTATGACCTTAATTTTTCATGATCTCAAAATGATTATCGAAGTGTATTTGGATGCCCTCACTGCTCATTCTAGTTTGAGAGTGCGTCCTTTTATGCTCTTAAGCAAGCCTTAGCATCAGCCCCCGTGCTTAGTCCACCTAAATATAGCCATGATTTCTTGATTTATGTGGCTGCGTCCATGGAGATGGTTGGTATGGTTTTGGTTCAGGAGGATGAGGATCTCCATAAGCATGTCATATATTATTTGAGCCAAAACCTTATTGATGCGGAAATCTGTTTTTCCCATTTGGAGAAACTTGCCTTGGCCACCATTCATGCAGTTCAGAGATTGAGACATTACATTCTCCTTTGCTAAACCTTGGTTGTAGCTCATATCAATATGTTTCAGTTCATTCTCACTAGAAGGATGATTGGGGGAAAATACAATAAATGGATTGTTATTTTTCAAGAGTTCGATCTCGAATTCGTTTCGGCGAAATCGAAGAAATCGTTGATCTTTGCGGAGCTCATATATAATTTTCCAAGTTTGGAGGAGGAGGAGGTTTATGAGGATACGTTTTTCAACAAGCATATTTTCCTTATCTCAAATTTGGACCCATGGTACGGGGATATCATTGTATATTTGCAAACTTTGAAAGTCCCTACTCACATTTCATGGGATGAGTGATGACGATTATGTCATGTAGCTAAGAACTACCTTATAGTAGATAAAAATTTGTACCGAAATGGGGTAGATTCCATTTTACATCGATGTTTAAGCCTTGATGAGGATGAGGTTGTGCTAAATGATTTCCATGAAGGGGCGTGTGGTGGTCATTTATCTCAGCTTTCTACAACCCAAAAAATCTTAAGAGCAGAATATTTTTGGCAGTCGATCTTCAAAGATTGTGTCAATGCGATCAAGAAGTGCTACCCTTGCTAGGTGTTTTCATGCAATATGCACTCGCATCCAGCCCCGTTACATCCTATTATCACCACTGGTCCCTTCACCAAATGGGGGATTGACTTTATGGATTGCAACCCAACTTTAGTTGGTGGGAATCATCAAATTATAATGGCTATCGATTATTTCATGAAATGGGTAGAGGCTATGCCCACGATTAAATCCGATGGTGAGACAGCCACACATTTCATTTTCAACCAAATTATTACTCGGTTCGACATTCCAAAAGATATTGTCACTGACCATGGTAGGCACTTTCAGAATAAAACAATGGAAGAGTTGGCTTCAAAGTTAGGGTATAAGCAAGAGCATTCCTCTTCTTATTACCCTCAGGCGAATGGACAGGTTGAAGCAGTGAATAAATCACTGTATTCCATTCTCCAATGAACCATCGCACAAATCAAGATGAATTGGAATATCATATTATATCCTGCTTTGTAGGCCTATAGAACTGCGGTTAATACTGCCACCCGTTTTTCTCCATATTAGCTTGTGCATGGGGTTGAGTCTGTCTTGCTGGTTGAATGCGAAATCCCTTCTTTGAAGTTAGCTATAGAGATTTTACCAGACACTTCTGCATTGAAGGAATGTTTGGTCCACTTAGAGCAGCACTGAGATGCCTTAGTGGATCTAGAAGTAAATAAGTGTCACGTCAAGGTCAAATATGAGAAGTCTGTATGTCCGAGGAAGTTTAGTGAAGGTGATTTGGTCCTTTTGTGGGATCAAGATAAAGAACCCTTGGGGCAAGGGAAGTTTAATCCCATGTGGCATGGTCCTTACATGGTCAAACGTTTGTTAGAGAAGGATGATTATGAGCTAGTGGACTATGAAGGGACAGCCTTGGTGGAGCCTAGAAATGAGCTCTATCTTAAAAAATACTATGCATGATCTTCAGCCAAGGCTAAATGTTGTGTATTATTGTATAGTTTTTGAGTTTCCTAGTTAGGTTTTCTTATGGTGATTGGGTTTGTTGATTAGCTTTCTTTTCTTATGGTAGATGTCAATGGAGTATTCAGTTTACATAGGATTCACCAAGGGTGCTAGCCATCACACTCAAAACTTAGCTTCGGCTACTTGGGTGATTTATACTCCTATGGGTCAAGTATTGTCTTCAGGAGGCGTATGTTTACCACCTTCTTCGAACAATGTTGCTGAATATAGTGTCGTTATTGAGTTATTGTGTGATGCCATTTCACATGGTGTTATCTCTCTTGAGGTACGTCTTGATTCACAGTTAGTGGTTTCACAGCTTAATGGCTCATATTGTATTAGGGATCTAGTTTTATTACAAAGATTCTTACGTGTGAGATTGCTGAAATGACAATTTGAGAATATAACATGCATTCATGTTTTAAGAATTTTTAATCAAGTTGCTGACTCATATGCTAACTATGTGTTAGATTGGTATTTGTTTCATAGACCATAAGCATATCAAAAAATACATTTTTGCACACATGTAAATAAATAATCGATCATCACAAAAAAATTTCATTAACATCCAAAATGTGACATCATAATACAAAATTGGGGCTTTCGAGCCACCAAAATATAATACACGGTAGTACAAAAAGGAATACGCTCATGTCTCTAAGCCTAAGGAGGAGGAGGGGGGTTTTGATCATGGTAACACACCACGGCTCTAGCTAGCCATCGAAATAATTGAACCCATGCCCATGGTACACCAACCACCTGGCACTGCATGGCCTCAGGCAAGTCCTCGACTTGCACCATGGGTACCCTGTGTGTCAAGAGTATGAAGTTTGTGTGAATGCTTTGGAGCGTCCACTCCGCATCTGCACCCATGATGTCCTCTCCTCTTTCCCTCCATTTATGATGAGGGAAACCATCCGGTCACCATGGTCCAACATCTGCATACAGATGATAGATTGTCACTATGTGTCGTTACACCAAAACATGTCTTTTGAGTCAATATATCAAAAAACACAAAAAAAATTAATAATTAAAAAAACTTAAAAAGTGGGTTTAGGATTCATTACCTATGTCTCCATATGCCGCTCCTACTGGTAGGGGCATGTCCAGATCTCCACAAAAATCTATCCCTGCATAGGGATAGTCATCGATGGCTATGATTTGTTTTTGCCACCATGGAAAGAAGTATGTTGGGTAGGGGTTAGCCACCCTACCTCTGCCCAGTCTACACATAACATTTTCCCAACGTCATTGGGCTGGATCTCAAACTCTGTGTGGAGGAATTTCCACTCTAGGGCTTATCCCTGGTACATGCTTAAAGAAGAACGTGCTCAGTATGCTGCTGAAACCAAAGTTTCTCACCCTGCCCATCTTGCAGTCACTGAGTTGTTGCTTCATGTTGCTCAACAACGCAGGGCTCCAGTCATACATTGTGGGTCTCATACACTGCACTGCATAGAACATCATTGGCCGAGAGTTCTGGTGGAGTGAAGCTAAGTTGGCTATCCTATCGAGTGCCAATAGTATGGCCTTCAGTCCTAGCTTCTGGATCGAGTTTTTTGGGATTTGAATCACAGCCTTTTCCATGTTCAAAAATCAGTACACCGCAATGTACTCATCGATAGACAATCCACCTCCTGGCCTGCGAGACCGAATATTTACCACCTCTCCTCATCCAGATAATCCAGTGATAAAGTATATGTCCTCAATTTCTATACTAAGAGACATCCTGTCAATGTGAAAAGACTTAGAGTCTGGATCCCAGTAATCCACTAGAATTTGCAGGAGTCTTGGTTTGGCTCTCAGGCTACCAAGACACCAAAACTTATACAAGCCACATGAATGCAAAGCTTGTTGGGCCATTAAGTCACCTTGCACAACCTCTTCTACATCACCATGTTCCCTCTCCCTCCATTCTAAAACCATCCTGCACAAAAAGCAAGAGTTTTGATCATTATTTACCCTTCAAAACCTCATTCATGGTTGCATAAGCGATTGTTTGCAAAAAAGGCACGTATGTACACGGGTTTGGGTGTTTTTTTCATCTATGGCCAGCCCTATGCATTGAAAAAACCTCGATACCCACATGGGCCAAAGCACACACTTTAGGATGGCCTAGAAAATTAAATGGACCATGAAAACTTAAAAAAATTGCATGAAATAGGAAGAGGACATGAGGAGTTACTTGGATCAAACGGTGTCGAATTTCGCGGGACGATGCTCCTAGAATTTGAGTTGGAAGTTTTGAGCTCAAATGGGTAAAAATTTCAAATAATATGGAATTTTTAAATTTTTTACTATTTATAGAATTTGTTTGAAATTTTTTACCCACTTTCTATAGTTTTGACCGTTTCTGACCATTTTGGACTGTTTTGGACTAATTTGATGATGTAGGAGTTCGTTTTGAGCTCGGTTTGACCATGGTTTTGACCCGTTCATATCAATTTTAGGTATTATGTCTAAATTGGCATATATGTTAGGTTTCAAATCCATTAGCACTTTGCATGAACTTATGACTGTTTCATTATAACCTTAGGTACGAACCCATTCTATCTTGTCATGGAACCTCCTTGTTTGTTTTAGAAGTGACATGATGTGAATGGTAGAGCTTGACCATACATGGGTACCCTAGTAAGCTCTTGTTTTGCATTTGGTCCCCATGCCGACATTTTTCTATTAATCTTGTCTATTGATCTAGGAACAAAGAATCAATCTCATCAAGAATTAATCAACAAATAACTCATGAAATGGTGTAATCGGTCTACAGGAATAGTAGCCGCTATGTATTCACATAAAGAATGAATGATTACAATTACAATGACATGCTACAAGCATGAATGAAGATACAATTTGAATTCCTTAGCAGGTCATTCGAATTGAATGAGTGAGTCTAGCTTAACTGAATGTAAGCCATGGTTCACACTCAATTAACCACTGACCAAAACCCTAATTGACTCAACTGACCCTAACTGAAGTCGGAGTGCAATAAATGACTGAGTCTCAACTAAAAGAGATCAGACACATGTCACAGCTCACCAACCATCAAGAGGCAGTACTACACTAACTGCAATGAACCCCGATGAGGTTAACTGAAGTTGAAATGCACATCAGAAGTTGGTGGAGGTGCCCCTGTTGACTCCAGTTCATTAAATAATCATTAAATAATATATTTAATGAGAGGAGGTGCCTTAACTAACTTTTTTAACTGATTGTAACCACTAGTTAGCAATTAGGTGCATTAATATCACTCAGATCACCCCCGGAGTGCTCCAGTTAGCCTCCTCGAATGTAGGAGAAGGCTAATTTAGCCTCCTTAACTAAAGATAGGCGTGGGTGTGACTAGATGATGTCAATTAATGCTCCACTGATGTCAATTAATGTCAATTATACTTAGGATAGTGGTTTAAATAGGCCAATTTGACCAAAAAGAGTGTGTATGGTGGTAAATGTCTCCAACATTTTCCTTTAGGGTGTGGGAGTCCTTTGTATAGTATCGCCGTGACTTTGCGCAAGAGCCTCATACTCATCTTGATATTTTTGCTGGCCTTTTTCCCAGGACTCCCTTATGTCAAGTTGTAATTTCATTATCATGAGTTTTTCTTTCCTTATTGAGCCTTATGTCGGCTTCCCTAAATTTTATTATCATCCATATAACCTGAGCTTATCTCATGTCTAGCCACATAGATCCATTTTATATATCTTTTGTAGCTTGATTCTCCATTTTTTTGGGAGGGGACTTTCCCCTGAGTGTCTTTATCCTACACATGTTTCCTTGCATTGAGGATAGGTATGTTCCGCTGCTTGGAACTAGTTTGTTTTCCCCTCGACATTCGTTTCCTCCTAGTTTGTAACTATAAAGCACTTTTATTCTTTTTCAAGATTTTCAAAATATTTGAAAAAGTCCAAAAAAAAAATCAAAAAACCAAAAAGCCGGATAGGAAAATATGTTATCTTTGGCTGTAGTTGAGTTGTGTCACCTTCGAACAGGGAACTGTATATCACATCCATTGGTTGGGTTAATAGTTTGACTTTAGGAGTTGTACTCGTTTCTATGAGTTTATCTCCACCGACTGGTTATGTTTCCAGTCCCTATGGAGCCTTTGTCGATGCCTCCTGTGTCATAGAGATGTCCCAGTTTTGTATATTGAGTCTATGCTGCCTACATTCCATCACCATTTTCCTTTATTCTCTTGTTCGAAGGAAGTTGAAGCACGAGTCAGTCATTCCTCAGTTTTCTTGGCTTTGCATGTTGGCCATTCCCGGTACTTGTCCTGGTTCATGCACATTATGATCGAGTCCTTCCACATTATACAGCTTTGTTGAGTACCGTGTGTTGGATTATGGGGGATGCCTTAATGCCCTCCTAGTGGATTTCATCCCATTGACTTCAAATCATTTATTCTGGGATAGGAGTCTAGAGTGATTTTGAGTGCCTTGAGGCTTGCAGTCATCAGTGGTAGGTTCTCTCGCCATCGACAGTTTTGGGATACATAAATGTCCCATGATTAATGGATTCTTTCAATTGTTCCACCTCAACAAATTTATTCACAGTTGTTAGTTTGCACTCTAGTACCTTGATTCCCATTTTCATTATCAATGGGTGATCTCGCATCTATTAACAGTATATATCAATGACCGGTAATTAGACAATGGACTACTATGCTCGACCTCGACACCTTTATTCACATAATAGGACATGTACTTGTAGCGGTTTCTGTAGAAGACCTTCCATATTGGTGGCATTCCAGATATGCTACCTCCTTGATCGTGCCAGTGTTCATGAGATTTCAGCTCTCATAACTTGATTCCAGTGTATGTCAGATATCATCAGCCATTATGGAGATCTTGATCCATTGTATATCTTCAGCTTTCATGGACATCATTATCCTTTGTATATCTTCATCATGGAGATTTTGATATATCTATATTCACGGGGACTTCGCTTAGTGAACCTCTCACATAGCATGTGCGATCTTGGGATATTAAAGAATACCCTTAATTTCCAAAGATATTGACCCAAACAATTTTTGTTGAAACCCCCTCCCAATACTTAAAACCTCCTCCCCAACCCTTTTTATACCTCAATCCTTATAAACCACCCTACGCACCCCAACCTTAAACCTCTCATCCCCCCTAATACCTGCAATATATTGGTTCAATTTTTGATCATTTTAAAACCCACAATATGAACTAACGTGATAGGATATTGGTCAAAACGTGAAGCCCCCGTGTCTATATTGTATGTGGCAATGACCACACATGTCATATTTTGTATCACGCCTATTCATGGCCATTGTACTCTTATGTATCTGGGACTGCTGTATGTACTTGCAGTCATAGGAAGAGATATTTGTACTGTATTGTTGGATGGTTGGTTCTTCCACCTGGTTATAAACCACTCCACTTCTGGGATGGACTTATAATGTATTTTGGCCATCGGATGACCCCTCTAACCTCACACATTAGGGGGCATCTGTTATAGTTAATTTTACCACACATGGTAGATCACATATTTATGGCCTTCCCTGTCCCTCTGCAAGATCTTTGGATTGCATGGACCATTTTTGTACCTTTGATGTTTCCAATATCATCCCTAAAAACATGCATTATTTTCCATACATGACTTTTAAACCCATTCTCGCGTATATACACAGATATGAACCTTAAACCTGCGTACATCGGTATGTGTGCAAAAGGTCAAATAGTTTTGGAGTTTTCCTTGATGTGGATCCGAGTCACTTGTCTCTTGGCCTTCCATATGCCTTGAGATTGCTCAGATTTGACCTTCCATCACCCCATTGAAGAACTATATAAGGAACCCTTTGGATACATTGAAAGGGGAGGAATTGAAGAGCAAGAAAACTATAGTCCATTCTTTCCTTAGCTTGATTATACTTGAGTCTGCATCCCTTTGTCCCTTGGAGCACTTGGTGTTCTTCCCAAGCTTGCCTTTGCTTGTGAGCTTTCTATCGAGAGATGGAGGATTGAGGTGGTGGATGCCCAGGTGGAGGACTCAGTTTCTCTGGTTCGTAGATGTGCCGACAGAGGTTTTCATTCTTGTAATCTCTAATTTATATTAATAGAAATATCTTTTCCTCTCCAATGGTGTGCATTTAAATGAATATTGAATCCATGGATGGCTTGAATTGGTTATATATTATTGATTATATATTCTAGAGTATGTCTAACACCATTATATAGCATGCTTGTCTTGTTTGCGGATTGTTGAGAGAGCAAATTGTTAACAGAAGCGGGATTGGAAAAGCTCAATGGGGATCTACATCAACCATCTGGAATAAGGTATGGTTTGAGATACTTTAGTGTTATATTTTTATTTCTCTTCCATATTGGGAAGGGATTGATTTCTACGGTTACTCTGTCTGTTGTGGTACCCCAATCCATAGGAAGTTTTCTCCGTAACAGTGAGTGTAACGCCCAGCTGTACGGAGCTCGATGATCCTGCTGCATGCTCCCCCGTCTTCTCGGCTAAATCCTCTGTTTGAATTTCTCTCCTTGTCTGTATCATGTCTCTATCAGAATACAAGTGTGTGTTCTCTCCACCAATTGATCTCTCTCTTTTATAACTTTAGGTAAAGAAAAAACCCTAATTTCGCTTTCACTTTAACTAGTGGTAAAGAAAAAACCCTAGTTTCACTTTCACTTTAACTAGTGGTTCACTAAAGCTAATTTAGATCACTTTAATTTATTTTCCAAATTAAATTTAGGAAAAGTAAATTAAATACAATTGGTTTCCTATTTTAAGTCTTTTGCATGCAAGAACACATGCATGCAGGAAGACCTTCCTTGTTGCTACTAGTTTAACAAGCCATGTGGAAAGGATAAGACCTCGGGCATGGCATCATGAGGCTCACTAGACTGCTTCTTAGTGTCAGGGGTTTCAGGAAAATGGTCTTGATCAAGTTCATATGTATAGGATGAAGGGATACTTTCAGTTTGTAAGGAAGGATATATAGGAGTTAATTGAAGGCTTTGTTTGGAGTGAAATAATCCATGAGGGATTATTTTGATAAAATTAGGAAAGGATAAGGATTTTTTTACAAGAAAATATAAGATGTTTTTGAGAAACTTGGATCTCAAGTACCTTATCTTTTCATCGATCCTTCCCATGTCTTGATTATGAGTTCACATCCCAAGAGGAGTCCACTAATATGTTTTGGAGACTTGAATTCCTAGATCATGGCACCTATGGATTTGTTGAAGCATTTGAATCATGGATTATTGGGAAATTATAATCATCGAGTAAAGGATCTATCATCTTCTTGATGTATGACTGTCATTCACCATCAATAGTTAGATTTACAACTCTATCGTCCATGGTTCGAGAAGATTTCAAAGCCCCCCTCTCGTATTGTTCTTTCTAGCCGTTGATCTCCCCCATGGAGTTACCTTAAAGAATAATTTAGTGGAGTCACCAGGGAAAATGATACAACCTCTCCTATGCAAGAGTTCCCATTTTCCTGCAGAAACTATTTAACCTTAGAATTCTTGTTGTTCTTCCGAGGGATGTTTTTTAATTTCATCCCCAGCAACAACTCCAGTTTGTTAGAACTCAAAATAGCCCCAAGGTTGTGTAAAGGCGGACCTTGAGGTAAGAGAAGAACTAATTTAGGAAATGGAGTTGGATTCCCCGTTTCCAGAAAAGGATCTCTCACAAGATACTTGTCAAGGACAAATATATTGTCACAGAGTGAAATTTAGATATTCGTGGTTGAAACAAGGTAAGGATGTATTGGGCTATGGAGTTGTAATGGCCAAGAAACACAGAGAAGTTTGCACAGGAAATGTTTTCAAGAGAAAGGTAGTACTTCGGTTACGGTCGATATGCTTTGTCTGGTGGAAAAGGAAGAATGATGACAGTCCATCCATGCAAAGCACCGAAAAGATGAATTCTACATAGACTTTGGAAGAAACGTTTGGTGGATGTATAAAATGCTGTTTAGAGCATAAAACTATGAATTCCAAACCATTATACACTAGTTAAAGAAATTAAGAACACATAAGAGAAAGAATAACAAGAAAAAACATACACATAAAGAAAGAAGGTTACAGACTGTAACTGAGAAATACGCATGAATTCTTGCATTCCAAAATAGGAATTTGACTCTGTAACTTGTATTAAAACAGATCGAATTTACATAAGAACCAAAATATTTACGGGTTCCATCCCTTTCTCTCTTTGCAAAGAGTATATTTATATGTTAGAAAACAAGACCGCAGAGCAATAACAGAGCAATAACAAGATGCAAAACACATTAAAACATTATAAAGAGACACTGATATAATGTGGTTCACCCAAACGATGGGCTATGCCCACAAACAAATTTCCAATCCTTTTATTACAGTACAAAAAGGTGAAGGGATACAACCTGCAGCAAAACTGCTGCACTTCCTCTTCACACCCTCACAATCTCTCTTCCAATACAATACAATACCATACTTAGTCATTTTACAATGCTTTATTTTGTAGGAGAAATACAATGGGAAAATTATAGGGTTAACCTAATACCATGGGTCCACAAAACTGTTGGCCAACACATATCCAAAAAAAAATTCTTGGGGGCTCTGCCCCTGAACCCCCTTTTTTGGGGCGCTGCCCTAAACCTTAAGGCAGGGGGAATCATCGTACAGTACACTTGGATTACAAACACGATTGAATAATATCTCTAGATCTAGAATATTAGGCTCCACAACCAACATTATATTGTTTCTGGCCCCCAAGATTAACTTCAAAACAAGGACAAAAAACATTTACAATCATAATCAAACTGCTAACAAATATGAACGTGGCATATTCACAATGATTTACAAAAAATAAAAATAATATGGACTGATGTGCATGCTACACTAAAGGGTAATGCAATGTCTTCATTTTTTAGGCTCGCTTGTCTTGAAAACAACGGCTCATGACACCTTTTTGTTCATTCTATGTTTGATGACTTGTTATTCCTATGTTCACAGTTGAAATGAAGGCTTGTGTTCCTTCTGTGTTCGACTCTCCTCCCAACCCCTTTGTCCCCTGGTAACACTGTTATTGGCAGGGATTGGGGAAATACTACACTATTTTTTACAGTACCACATCCTTGAGGTGGTTTATCATTCTTGTGCTTCTCTTCTCCAAGGAGGAGGGTCCTCCTACATGTCATATGGCATGGTGCCTCCTTGGATTCGTCATTACCATAGATAAAGTTGGAAAGTGGAGTCAGTGGAAATGACGATAAAGGATTTTGACCTCCTCTCCTCCAGTCTAATCTTCAGCTCCAACGGGTCACCTCTAGAAATGGTCACCACATGCTGAGATTATGGAGACATCAACCATGTCTGGAGGATTTGGTGGGATACCCACTGGGCAAGGAGTTATGGGAACCACTTTCGTGGGGGTGTTGCATTTTATTATGATAGTAATTCCCTCGCCATCCTCAGAAGGTCTCTCTAATGTGATGAACATCCTTGCATAGACCTTATTGGTGCCAAAAATATTCTCTAATGTAATGAATGTCCTTACCTTGATGGTTGGATCCTCCTAGATTGAGAGCCTAAGAAGAGAAATTTTTTTGGAGCGATCCTCACCAAATAATAGAATACTTTGGTAACCAAGTTTCTTAGTGAATATATCCATTATAGACCTCCTTTAAAACCTTCAATATTCTCAGCAGATTAATACTCAACCATATTAGCCTCTCTTCATTATTTAACAGGACCATATCTTAAAATGGATCATAATGTGGTACTTATAAAGAGCTGGGTGGTCGGACTTGGCAACGACCCGATCAACACCTTCACACATGCCATCATTGAGTACCATGATGATAGCACAGGTGGTCACGTGGGTTCGGGACCTGGTATTTATTAGGGGATACATGTCACGGTGCCCTCTCTATTATGGCTCCATATTATTGATTGCAGAAGTGACCTTCGTCCTCATTCCTCATCAACTCTTACTCGGATCTTGACAAATTCACTAGACATTTCTCGTCCATCTACCCCTCCTGACGATGACATCAGAAAGTTATTTCTCTCTACATCTGCTGCTTCTTCACCCTGCTTCATGTGAAGTCCATAATTACTTGTCATTGTTTTTATCATTAGGGTTCTCTGTAGATAATTCCATGGGTAATACAATGAACTCTTGGATACTGGGGAGTGATCTATGCCATGGATTTGATTTTTTGGTTGTAGATCCACTCAAATGGCACCTAGACCTTTTATTACTTGTCACCTCTACCCTTTGTGTACTTACCCCCAAAACATCACTTCTCTATATTTAAGGTGAGTGTGACTACGTTTCAACCATGGCCTTTTGTCTTGGTTCCGATAGTGGTCCTTTGAGATGAGTGGGCCTTACACAAAACCGCAGTTTTCATTTCCTATTCTTTTTTATGCAACTTTCAGTGAGAATAACCATTCCCAACCTTTCAATTAGGAATTTTATCAATCTCTACTGTCCACCTATAATGGGTGTGTCATGTTTCACAAATCTGAAAGACATTTACTACATGCATGTTTAGTCAGTGGAAACATTGTCCTTCGTAGATGTTTTCTTGACTCGATATCCTCTATTGAAACTTGCCTCTACTTTAACCATTCCATGGATTTGGAAATAGGAAGCCTCACGAGCACTTTGATTTAGTGGAATTAACCTCCTTCGCTGATGTATCCCTTTGTCAATATCAACCTTTGAGATCTATGGGATTTTTAACCTATTCTGCAAAAATGAAAGAAGTGACTTAGGTCGTTCCTTTGATATTTGTGAAACATAGCACCTCCATCGATATGGCTCACCTCCAGATCGTCACCATTGAAATACTGTCTCTTTTCCCATAGCTTCGGATGACATTTGTATGCTCTTCCTTCCTTTACCTTGGAATGGTGAGAAGACTAATGATTGTTGATTTGTTCATTCTCTCCTCATTTGATGGGCTATGACATTTGCAAGCTAGCTTTCTTCTTCTTAAGATGAAATCCTTTTAAGCCCACTTGGATCCCACACAATTTAGGACCAAACTTCCTTGTCTTAATACACTTTCAATGCCTAAAGACAACCCATGCAGAAGTTTACAGAAATTCTTGGCATTCTTCCAAGGTCAATTAATGCCAATTTTAGTAGACCTTCTTCCTCCAATCATTTAGAACGAAGTAAAAAATAGTGTTAATAGGAATGTTGATGGATTTCTAAGTTAGAACTAGAATCCTAGTTCTGTATTATTGTTTCATGAGGTATGCTATAGTTTTTACAAGAATGATTATTTCAAAAAAAAACTTTATCAGTAGACATTTGTTATGAATTTAAAATTATTTTTTTGAATTTCATTACTGTCTATAAGTCTGAATAGTATAGTCATAGTTTAGGGTAATCATTGCTAAATATTTATCGACAATACATTCTCTATTTTCATTAGTACTTGTTTGATACATCTAATCTATTTTGGAATTTTTAAGTTCCAACTAGAGTTCAAATCCCCCTCTTATCCCTTGGTATACCTAATATTTACTTAGACAGTATTACATTATCATTCTTTTTGCATATCATTTTTAACCAAACTAGGGTTTAAAGAATTAAATTCTAAGCTACTGCATAATCTCATTTGAGATTTTACAGATTCTATAGAGTGTTAATAGAAACATTATCTATATAATTATACATTATAGTAATAAAAAAAATTTAAATCACTTCACTCAAAGATCTCAACTATAAAATAAAACAAAACTTAAGGAAGTAATTATTCCGCATTATAGTATTATTATAATGTATATAAAATATTAAAACCCCAACTAGTGCGAAATTCAACAATGCAACCCTCGACAGATAGAGTGCATATTTATACTATAATTAAGGTTTACAAGTATTAAACATTGAAATTCATTTCAATATAGGAAATCCTTTAAATCTCTATGACTTAAACCTTATTTAGTTATACAACTAGCAAAAACAAACGACGACAGAGTTCTAAACACAACAAACATCTCCAAACTAGTTTGACAACAAAACGAATCCTCAACAAAATATTCACTCTAATTGAAGTTAAATAATATTTTAAATTATCGAAGGTCGTGGGATCAAAGCTCGCTAGGGTTTTTTCTCCCAATGTCTTAATTTTACAAACCTACTTTATTATCAACCAGAATAACATAAATCATAGCTCATAACTCAGCACTATAAGATCACTTTGGCCATACGACCTTACTTGCATTTGGGAAACTGAGATATAGTAGAAAACCCCATATGGAAAACAATTTAACCAAGTAAATACAACTAAACATCATTTTGAATTAAATAGAAGGAAATTTTAGTCTCTTTAAAACCTTTCATACATATGTTCACTTAGTGGCCATATGGCACAATATCTCTTTTCAATATTTATGCAATACATATAATGCTAAGAAGCATTTAAAACAAAACGATATAGTCATTGTATTTAAATAAAAAATTAGAGTAAGTCAAACCTCAACGAAGCCATTTTGTCCATACTCAACATCTAGTAAACAAAGCTCGGTAAAGAGCTAACACTTCTTAAAGAAACTAAAAAATTATTACAAGACAGACCCCTTCAATACTCCACAGTTGAAGGGAGAACCTCATGCGTATAACTGGGAAATGTTGTAGTATCAAAACAACTGAAGTATTTACCTTTTTTTTCAAAAAATTCAAATGTCGGAAGGGATTCCTAGTCCATGCCATGAGAAACACAGATCAATCCATGGTGCCACAAGCCACATATCCATGAAAGATCAAGCTAACAGGGCTTACCTGGAGCCTAACTCTTAATCAACACAGCATCCAACCAAAAACTAAGTGCAGTAATCTATTTTCGAGAGCCTCCTACACATAAAAACCACATAGGTCAAACACTGATTCATAAACTATTTTTATGATAGTGGAAAAACGATAACATAATCCAGAGAAAGAACTTACCCTACTTTTGCGTATAAGGTCGTTATGAAAGCAAGAGTTTGATCGTTGGTGACACCACATCGTGGAACCAAAAACTTACCAGCAAACTTCCTTCTTGAAAACAAAGTTAAATGGTGTCGAGGGTCAAAAACCTTGGCTCCGCAACCATCGAAAATACACAGTCCAACAGACAGAGACCGGTTGAGCTAAACAGAAACAAAAGAACACAATGCCTAACTTCAACGGCAAAGAAACCACCTTTTACGAGGTGCATTAAACCCTATGTTTTATGAGTTGACATGCCAAGTGACCAACAGCTAGAGTACTTAAACCATCACATGAGCATTTAAATTCCACTTGGTGTATGCTCTTACACCCAAACCATATAGTTCCAAGACCATCCCTTTTAATTTGGATCAATGACATAAAACCTTCTGTTATCCTCATATTTCATGCCATATGAATAAGATAAGTTAGGTTTCCTTTTGCCAAACTCTTAGGCCCTTTCTTATAAGTGTTATGTTTATACTTAGCTTAGGACTTTTGGTGAAAGCGAGGTTGTTGGAAGACTTCTTGATTCAACACCTACACAAAAGTTACATCGGTCTGTGTTAGCTATATACGCTAAGTAAGACCTATAACCCATGTTTTCCCCAGCAAATAGAAAGGGTCAAGTAGCATACAAAAGAACATAACAAAAAATCACAACAAAGTTAATTTAATGAAAATAAATGTGATTTTCCCACCATAACTTAACTACATTTAAGTAGTGTGGTCAAAACAACATGTCTCATTATAGTTTTTTGAATACAGTTATGCACCGTAATAAGTCATTTATTGTCCCATGATTATAATACCATGCACACCGTAAATTTTGTATGAATGCACTCATCTCTCAGTATTGCAGCTAGACTATATTGAAAAACAAATTATTATGAATTTTGGAGATGTTACATGTGGTATCAGAGCGAGTTCCAAACACTAGGCCTAATTGGCTCACTCGCATCCAAACATGAAAGAAAATATATTGATAATGTTTTAAACTATTTCTATACAGAAATAAAAAATTGTGTTTTGCTGGAAAATGGAAGGAATAGAAGCTTCTACTAAAAATGGATCCCATCACAATAATCTAGATAACATTTATGTGGAATTAAATAATCAACCCTTAGAGTTACTTCAAATAGTGAAAGAATTAAAGGATGAACTCCAAATTGTCAAAGTAGATAACGAAATAATTTTAGAACTGTTACCTACTAAGTCATACTTAGTTAATGTTATCAACTAATCCTGATGAACCGGACAAAGATGATTTATTTGGACTTCAGAAGACCTTCATACTTGCTTCTGGGAAGTGTTTCTTTTATCTACCACATGTTCATACCCCCTTGGGGGAGTTGTAATAAAATTTTCTAGCATGGTAGTGTCTGTAAAAGACTCGGTCTCCTGGATTGTATTTGTCAATCTGATCATCCCAGAGTGTTTTTTCCTTTGGTTATTATTGGTTGTTGAATAAATGACTGATAATTTATGAGTTTTTCACTCAATACCTCCAAAGTTTGGGTGGTCAGCTTGACATTTGGGCCTACTGAGGTTATTAGAGTCTATGTGTCGATGTATAAACATGCTAGGCATTATGGTTGAGTCATATGAACATGTGCTAAGTCCCCCTAGGTTTTTATTTTTTTAATTTTTAATTTTAATTTTTCCACAAAACTTAGGCTATTTTTTAATAGTCTAAATGGAAAAATTGGTCTTGTAATAAAAGTGGGGTTAAAAGTCAATTTCAATCACGGGGGTGCTCATTTTCTAACTCGGAGCACCCGGTGAACTCATAAACCCACTTTTCCTAAGATTTGAGTGATTTTTCCATCACTTAGGTAAGAAAATCCAAAAAATTCAAATATTAATTAATTTAATTAAAAATTAATTAAATAATGGAGAAAATCCAATATCCTAAATTAGTGTATTTTGCTTCAATTTGATTGAAATTAATCTCATCGGCTTCAGATTGACCGAGAGTTATCATTTCTTGAATAAAGGCATTGATCAGGACTGAAGAGGAGCTTAACTGGCTCATGTAGATTTGAGGGTTGTGCCCTCCTTTCTCTCTCCTCCACACGTGTGGATCAATCTGGCAGTGGTTTGATGGATGCGTCAGCTCATTGAGTGAGGTGTTACTCCAATTTATAGTTCTAGTCCAGTTAGACTTAGTTCATCACTAGATCCGGCTCGAATTAACTCCCCATCAATTGTAGTCTGTCCTTAAGTCAGGCATGCGCCCCTCTTGGCCAGTCTATCTATAAATTGAAGTTGCCTTTCTGTTCTTGAAGCTAGTTGGAGTTGGAGAGAATATGCTTGTTATTGTAATACTGTTGTAATCTTCTCATTGTTGGAATAAATAATTTTCAGAGGTTAAATGGTGTAATGCTCTCATGTGTTTGGAATAAGGATTGTCTTGTGGCTATTGATGTTATCGATTTTTTTCTCAATTTCTGCATCTGAACCTTGTCTGGCCTAAATGATTGAGCTGAATCAATAGGAGTGTAGTTGGGCAAGTAAGATTATTTATTTTTCTATATCTCATAGCATATATGTTTGAATATCTAGCTTATACATGTTTAATAAGCTTATTTGCATGTAATTC
This sequence comes from Pseudotsuga menziesii, assembly GCA_001517045.1. Taxonomy (NCBI): domain Eukaryota; kingdom Viridiplantae; phylum Streptophyta; class Pinopsida; order Pinales; family Pinaceae; genus Pseudotsuga; species Pseudotsuga menziesii. Next base: position 108,897 of record LPNX010343989.1, on the reverse strand, counting down.
TTGTCTCTTTTTCATATATATATCTAGATCTCATAAGGTTTTGTGTAGGATTGCGTGTTTAGCTTTCAAGTGGAAAGGATTGGATGAGCTCTAGATCTAGTTTGAATCCACTATACATCTGACATTTTTGTGAAGGAATTGTCCCTCTGTATTCCACTAACAAGTTTCCCTAGCATATCTATCCAACATCAGGCCTTTCCCCTTCTCTTCCTCCATTCTATTAAAACCAATCTTTCAGTTACTTGTTCGTCCTCTTATGATCATATCTACTTCTAAAATTGATTATACATTGTTATCTCTAGCTCCTAAGATTATTGTTGCTTATATATCAAATTCCATAAAGAATATCACATTTTAAAGATAGATCTAGGTGAAGAAATTTCATTTTTTGCAAGTAGCTAAATCGTAGATCTAAAGCTTGCTCATAAGGTAGTTTCTTTTTCAATTCATTAAAGATTTAAATTCTGCAAGAAAGTGCACATCATATTGGCTGCCCAAAAATCAAGACAATATCACAAGGAAAGCTTGCTTTCCTTGGTTCCCTTTTGCAAAACTAAATTGTTATTTCTTTTTAACAATTTTTAACTTAGTCTTTTTTCGATAATTAGTGTGCTGACCCAAAGCACTTTTTAAAAGTGATTTTGGGCATATTTGATTTTAATAGACTTCTGGGTTTTATCAGTTTTAAAAAAAATAGAAGGAGACTCTGCCCGTTTTTTGACTCTTGGGCGAACCTGAGCTTCCCGGAGGCTTCCCCCACTGTTGTGCTTCCTTTTTAGGATTTTTGTAAGCTTCTTGTAAGCCTTTGGATCCCAAATAAAAAGGACCAAAGTGAAAATTAGTTTGCTGATATTGTAACACTTAATAATAATAAAAAATCCCTTTGAGTAGGCTCTTTCGATCCCACTCCCCATCCCCCCTTGGGGGATCCGCGTCTATTTCATTTTTTTACATTTTTTCCTGTTTTTTGCTCTAGCTTAGTATTGTTGTGCAGGATTGTATAATTTGGTCATATTTTTTATTATTCCATATTTTGAAATCAAATTAATACTAATACTTACCCCACAAATCCCTGATTGAACCGAAAGGTGAAAGAGGATCGTGGTAGAATTAATTAGAAAATTTGTGGTGTGTGTTTTTTCATTGTTACTTTTCAAGAAAGAAGTAAAATTAACACCTTCTTGATTTCCAGATTGAGCTCCACTTTGACCGAAAGATATTTTTAGAGGGTCTTTTTTTAAACAAGAACATGCTCTTTAAATTTACTAAAATTTACAAGACTCCAATGTGTATGCTCTACACTTGGATGTGGTTCATCTGATTAGTCAAGACACATCAAAAGAAATGTGAGTGACTCGAGTAATTAAGATTCACTTTCCCCAATTAACCACGGCAGGAGAAAATCCAACACCTAGATTAAACTGTAAACGGTGGCAAAATACCCAAAGGAAGTGGGAACTACTGGACAGTAGCATCGAGGCATCAATCTCTGTTACATACTAGCAGGTGTATTATGAACATAGTCCTAGAAACTCCATCCATCCCACACATTCCTTGTGGGTATCCATAGTGGTTATTACTTTTGGACATACTCCAAGTACCCCACGAGTATATCTGGAGTCCCCCCACCTAATTTAATTCACTTATCTTTTCACATTAATTTAAAACGTACCAATATAAAATTGCACAACATTTACTCCAGCACTTGCAAGCACTCTTAATTATTTTCAACTCCATTTAAAGGCATTGGTCAACTGTTTATTTCTTTCAATCCATATGTGATTGGGTGTCATATCATGCTTATCTGTGATTGTCTCATCATGTTATCTATTGTTTACAATTGTTAAATAAAAATTCCTAAAAGAATTACTCTTTTAATACCATCATCATCTAAGTAACCAGCCTTAGTAACTTGTAGGGTCTACCCCACTTGGATTTGTTAGGAGTTTGCCTAAACGGAGGAGTCAAGAACAAGGTGATAGCCTTGACTCGAGACTTGCCCCCAAGGACACACTAAGTGGCTTGAATATTTATGCCACATTCCCCCCAAGTGTGTGAAAGGTGGCAACAAGAACTAAACCATATTTTACTAGAAAAAATACACAACAGAGGTAAAGATAAAAACAAGGAGTATGAAACTGATTCTGGAACAATATCATACAAATGCAAGGGTAAGAAATTAAATTTTCTGATAGTGAATCTTATTTAGGATTTAAAGTAAGGTCGTATAGATGAAGATATAAATACACAAGTGAAATTAGTGAAAGAAACCGTAGTCCTAGAAAGAGAAAGTATAAACCTTAGGAAGAGATCTCGAGAGAATTTAAAAAGATAAAACCTCCTATGTTTAACGGGGAAGTGGAAAATGGTTAAGAAGATGAGGCTTGGTTATCGGGGATGAAAAAGTACTTTCAAATTTATAACTACTTCTATAGTCTACTGAAAGCTCGGGTGGTTATCTACAACCTAACAAAAAAAGATGACATTTGGTGGTAGGACATAAAAAGAGTAAAAAACCTTAAAGAAAACTATTTAACCTCGAGAGTCTTTAAAAAGTATTTTAAAATGGAATTCTTATCTCAAGAGTATTATTAAGAAATATCTAAAGAGTTTTGTGAACTAAAATTAGGTTCAATGTCAATGAAAGGGTTAAGCAGTAAATTTTTAAGTTTACTAATAGATGTACCATATATAATTGACGAAAAGCCTAAAATACAAAGGTTTTTGAGATGTTTTTTTACTAGTTTCGAGGGCATAATTGAATTTGATAATCCAAAGACCCTTGAAGAGGCAATGAGAAAATATAACTTCTATTATGAACAAAGTAAATAGAGAGAAATAATACCTAACTAGAAGAATAAGAGAGAAAGTACCTCTAACCGGAAAATAAAAGGTTTTAAGCCTAGTAAAAGTTTCATAAATAACTCTAAGAATTTATCTAAGAATAATTATCAAGGAACATATTTTAAGGGTAAAACACAAAAAAACATTACAACACCAAAATGCGAAGACATGCCTAATAATTATGTTAAAAATAATGAATATAAGGAAACTGTAAAGTGTTGGGAATGTTAGGGACCTCACTATGCAAAGGACTATCTGAACATAAGGAGGAAATACAACAATGTGCATACCATTCAAGAAGACGAAATAGTGGAAGATGTAGCAAATGAAATGGCCATAATAAATACAACCTTGAAAAATCGATAGGATGATCATCAAACCTCCATGGTGGAAGTACAAGGTATGATACAAAATGATTATGTTTCTATTCTGATTGATCAAGGTGCTATTTTAAGCTATGTATCACCTAGCATTGTAGAAAAATGCAAATTATCTTTGAAAAAGTTTGAAAAGTCTTGGTTGGTGCAGTTAGCCACAAGAACCAAAATAAAAGTAGTTAATTATGTTGAAAGCTGTGAAATGCTTATGAGTCAGTTTAGAACTGAAGTAAATATAAATGTATTGTCGTTAGGATCTTATGATGTTTTAATAGGTATGGATTGGCTGGAAATACATCAAGTAGTTTTATTTTTTTTTCAAAAAACATTTTCTTGTTTAGATAATAAAGAAGAAAGAATTATAGTCAAAGGGATATCGAGGAAAGTTTATGTTAGACAAATGTTAGCATTACAAATGAAAAAGGTTGTAAAATATTTTTTGTACATATAATAAATAATGAACACATGGATAAAGAATATAAGATGAAATTCGATGATATTCCAATCCTACAATATTTCTTAGACGTTTTCCCAGAAGAAATTTCAGGATTACCTCCATATACAGATTTGGATTTTATGATTGAATTAGTACCGAGAGTTGTACCTAATTTAAAGGATTTTTATCGAATGAACATTTTAAAACTTAACAAAATAAAATTACAACTACAAGAACTGATAGACAAAAATTATGTAAGACCAAGTGTATCTCTTGGGGAGCACATGTCTTATTCGTTAAAAAGAAAGAAGGTACATTATGTCTATGTATAAACTATCGTCAACTAAAAAAAATGACAATTAAAAATAGATATCCTCTACCCTACATCGATGATCTATTTGATCAGATACACGAAGCGACGATATTTTCAAAAATAGACTTGAGATTTGGATATCATCAAGTCAGAATTAAAGAAGAAGATATTTTAAAAACTGCTTTCATAACCCAATATGGGCACTATGAGTTTGTGTTTATGCCCTTCAAGCTAAGAAATGCTCCAACAACTTTGATGTGTTCAATGACCAATGTCTTGAGTAAATACTCAGATAAATTTGTAGTCGTATACATAGATGACATATTAATTTATTCAAAAACAAAAGAAGAACATGATGAACACTTGCAAATAATACTGCAGGTTCTAAATGAACATAAACTGTATGCTAAATTAAGTAAATGTGAATTATATAAAGATAAAATACAGTATCTGGGTCACATTATATCCAAGGAAGGAATATCAGTAGACCTGGATAAGATAAAATAAATAATTGATTGGCCTATTCCCAAACATGTCATGGATGTATGATCATTTATGGGAATTATTGGTTATTACCAGAAATTCATCGAAAGATTCTCAAAGATCGTGAATCCCATAACATCTTTGTAGAAAAAGGGAAAAATGTTCTTATGGGATCAAAACTGTGAAGAAAGTTTTAATAAATTAAGAGAATTATTAACTATTGCACCTATACTAAAAATAACAGATCTAGACAAAGATTTCATTGTATACACTTATGCATGCAATGATGGTTTGGGTGGAGTACTAACACAGTAAGGTCACATAATTGCTTACGAATCAAGGAAGTTAAAAACAAACTAAAAGAATTATGTCACATGTGATTTAGAACTAGCTGCCATAATTCATGCTCTAAAAATGTGGCACCATCATGTGCTTGGTAAAATATTTTTGTTAATGTCTGATAACATAAGCTTTAAATATTTGTTTGATCAACAAAATATGAACACAAGGAAAGCTAGATGGTTAGATTTCCTTAGAGAATATGATTTTGAAATCAAACAAATCAAAGGGAAGGAAAATAAAGTAGTTGACGTCTTCAGAAGAAATGCAATAATGAATTTTATAACTTCCATTAGCAGTTATAAAATAGAATTACATGATAAACTGGAAGAAGGGATAAAATTGGACACAAAATACTAAATTCTAAGAGAAAAAGTAACTCATAATGAATCTGAAAATGTAAAAATATCTTACAGTTTAAATGAAAAAGGATTAATACTTTATAAAAACAGACTGTATGTATGTAACATACCAGAGATTAAATTGTTGATTTTAAAAGAAATACATAAAAGTCCTTATTCTGGACATCTGGGATATCAAAAGATGATGACAATATTAAGAAAAGAGTATTTTTGTCCTCATATGAAAAATCAAGTTGTTGAATATATAGCTAGGTGTATAGAATGTCATCAAGTTAAAGCTGAGCATCAACACCCAGCAGGTCTTTTCCAACCATTGCCAATTCCAAATTGGAAATGGGAAGTTATCAGTCTTGATTTTATAACTAGATTGCCTAAAAATTAGAAACAAAATGATTCAATAATGGTAGTGGTGGATAAATTAAGAAATACAACACACTTTATACTTGTTAAAACAACTCATAAAGCTTCTAACATTGTTGACATATTTATGAAGGAAATTTTTTGGTTGCACGAAATTCCGGAGGTAATAATTTTTTATAGAGATCTTAAGTTTACTAGTAATTTTTGGCAGTCATTATTTAAAGGACTAGATACTAAATTGAATTTCAGTACTACTTATCATCCGCAAACAGATGGACAAACAGAAATAGTCAATCATGTGGTAGAAGACATGTTATGAATGTATGTTAGAGACTATCCCAATAAATGAGAAGATTATTTGCACTTAGTTGAATTTGCATATAATAATCATTACCAAGATTCAGCTAAAGTTAGCCCTTTTGAAATATTATATGGTAGGAAATGTAATACTCCTGTTACATGGAGTAATCCAGTAGACAGATTGATGTTAGAACCTGACTTGTTAAAAGAATGGGAACTAACAGTGAAACAGGTACAAACCAATTTGCAAATTGATCAGTTTCAACAAAAGATTCATGTTGACCTCAAAGAAACTCGAAAATAATTCCAAGTAGGTGAGCATGTATTTTTAAGGTAAACCCCCGAAAGGTCTCCTTTAAGTTGGGGAGTTGTTCTAAATTACTGGCTAGGTATTGTGGATTGTTCAAAATATTGGAAAAATTTGGGTCAATGGCATATCAGTTAGCTCTGCCACCTAATCTTAGAATACATAATGTCTTTCATATTTTTATGTTGGAAAAGTATGTGTTTGATGCTACTCATGTGATCGACTGGAATGTTATTTAGGTAGAGCCCAAAGGATATTTTCGGGTGGAACTGGACTGTATTCTCAACAAGAGGGAAATTTTTCTCTAGAATTGCACAATTGGACAAGTAAAGATGCAATGGAAACACCTCAGTCTAGATGAAGCAACCTAGGAATTGGAGAGTCATATGAGGGAGGCATATCCAGCTCTTTTCAAGGAAGACTCAAAATAAACTTAAGCAACATCGAGGACGATGTTGAACTTAAGGGGGGGTGTTTGTAACCCACCTAGAACAAAAAAATAAATATTTTATTTATTTGAGTAAATATTGTCTTAAATTTATTGTAAAGTTTTGATGACCAAGTTGGTTAAGGATGACTGTAATTGAATATTTATTTATTTAAATAATTAAATAGAAGAGGCACCTATCCAAAGGAGACAGTTGAAAGAATGTTCACTGGCCCACCAGGAGGAATGAGTAGCTGTAGAAGGTTGATTGACAAGTGGAAACACTAGCAAATCACTTTCTAGCTGTTGTAGGAAGCAAAATCCCTAAAATTATGGTCATGTTCCCTAAGAGGGGGAACTGATAAGGTGGCTTATTTAATTCCAAAACTGATCCAAAGACCTAGGAAATCTTATAAATACCATCGACTTGAGTAGGAGGCTCACTACATTCTATTTCCAAGTGAATTAACCTTATGACTGTTACCTTATGAATGTTGCAAACTGAAAAATCAGGAACTCAAGGAATTTGATGAGGGGATAACTAAAGCAAAGTTGCTGAGTCAAGTCTTCTATTGAGTGCTAAATTTTGGAAAATTATGTGGGTATTTTTACATAGTCTCTTTGTCCTAGTGGTTCAGTGAACATGCTCGGGGTCCTAAGAATGTAAACTTGGCTGCTTCAGGAAACAATTGGGTGAATGGTCTCCTTTAGGTGTTTTCCCCCCTTCTTCATTTTATCCAGGTTCTAAAACTATTTTGTTTATTATATATTATTTTATTCTACATTTGTATATGAAAGTATAAGAATGTTGATGGATTTCTAAGTTAGAACAAGAATCCTAGTTCTGTATTATTGTTTCATGAAGTATACTCTAGTTTTTACAAGAATGATTATTTTAAGAAAAATAGTTTTATAAGTAGCCATTTGCTATGAAATTAAAATCAGTTTTCTAAATTTCATTACTGTTTATAAGTTTGAACATTACAGTCATAATTTAGGGGAATCATTGCTAAATATTTATAGATGATAGATTTTATCTTTTCATTTAGTACTTGTTCGATACATCTAATCTATTTTGGAATTTTTAAGTTCCAACTAGAGTTCGAATCCTCCTCTTATCACTTGGTGTACCTAAGATTTACTTAGACATTACCACATTATCATTCTTTTTCCTTATCAGTGTTAACCAAACTAGAGTTTAAAGAATTAAATCCTAAGCTACTACAAAACTTCATTTAATATTTTATAGACTCTACAGAGTGTTAATACATATATTATCTATATAATTATACATTACAATAATAAACAAAATTTAAATGACTTTACTCAAAGATATCAACTATAAAAGAAAACAAAACTTAAGGAAGTAATTATTCTGCATCACAGTATTAGTATAATATATAGAATATATTAAAAACCCTAACTAGTTCTAAATTCAACCCTGTAACCCTCGACAGATAGAGTGTGTATTTATTCTATAATTAAGGTTTACAAATATTAAACACTGAACTTTATTTCAACATATAAAATTCTTTAAAGCTCTATGGATTAAACCTTATTTAGCTGTACAACTAGAAAACCAAATGACAACAGAGTTTTAAATACAACGGCCTCATGACCCAAACATCTCCAAACTGGTTTTATAGCAAAACAAACCCTCAGAAAAATATTGACACTAATTACTGTTAAATAATATTTTAACCCTCGTAGGTCATAGGATCAAAGCCTACTAGGGTTTTTCTGACCAACCTCTTTGTTTTACAAACCTACTTTATTATCAACCAGAATTACATAAATCATAGCTCAGAACTCAATAGTATAAGAACACTTGGCCCTACGATCATACTTACATTTGCGAAACTGATATACAATAGAAGACCCCATAAGGAAAACAATTCAACCAAGTAAATACAACTAAACATCATTTTGAATTAAATAGAAGGAAATTTTAGTTTGTTGACAACCTTTCATACATCTGTTCACTCAGTGGCCATACGACCCCATATCTCTTTTCAAGATTTATGCAATACATATAATGTTAAGAAGCATCCATTTTGTCCATACTCAACATCGAGTAAACAAAGCTTGGAAAAGAGCTAACACTTCTTAAATAAACTAAAAACTGTTACAAGACAGAGCCCTTGAAGACTCCATGGTAAAAGGGAGAACCTCATTCTTATAACTGGGAAATGTCATAGTATCAAAACCATTGCAATAAATACCCTTTTTTTCACAAAAGACAAATGTGGAAAGGGATTCCCATTCCATGCCATGAGAAACGTAGGTCAATCCATGGCACCACAATCCAACAGCCATGAAAGAGAGAGGTAACGGGTCATACTCATAATGTAACTTCTTGTCAGCACAACATCCAAAGAAAAAAACTAAGTGCAACAATCTGTTGTCGAGAGCATCCCGCACATAAAAATCCACAGAGGTCAAACATTGATTCATAAACTATTTTTATGATAGCAGAAAAATGATAACATAATCGAGAGAAAGAACTTACTCTGTTTTTGCATATAAGGCTATTACAAAAGCAAGGGTTTGATCACCGATGTCACCACATCATGGAACCAGAACCTTACCAGCAAAATTCCTTCTTGTAGACAAAGTTAAATGGTGTCGATGGTTGAGAACCTTGGCTCCTCCACTATTGAGAATACACAATGGAGCTACACATTCAAGTAGATAGAGACTGGTTGAGCCGAGCAGAGAACAAAAGAAGATAATGCAAAACTTCAATGACAAGGAAACCACTTTTTATGAAGTGCATTAAACCATAGGGTTTATGAGTTTACATGCTGAGTGACCAACAACCGGATTACTTCAACCATCACGTGAGCATTTAAATGCCACTTGGTGTATGCTCTTACACCCAAACCATATAGTTCCAAGACCATCCCTTTTAGTTTGGATTGATGCCATAACACCTTATGTTATGCTCGTATTTAAAGCTATACGCATAAGATAAGTTATGTTTCCTTTTGCCAAACTCTTAGGCCCTTGCTTAGGAGTGTTATGTTTATAGTTAAGCTAGGACTTTTGGTGAAAGTAGGGTTTTTGGAAGACTTCTTGAGTCAACACCTGCACAAAAGTTACATACGATCTGCATTAGCTATATACGCTAAGTAAGACCTATAACCCATATTTTACCTAGCATGTAGAAAGGGTCAAGTAGCATACAAAAGAACATAACCAGAAATCATAACAATGTTAATTGACAGAAAATAAATGTGATGTTCCCACCATAGCTTAATGGCATTTAAGTAGTGTCATCAAAACAACATGTCTCTTTAAAGTTTTTTGAAGATAAGTATATGCTGTAATAAGTCATTTATGGTCCCATGATTATAATACTATGCACAAATTAAAGTTTGTATTAATGCACTCATCTCTCATTATTGCAGTTAGATTATATTGGTTTTTTTTATTACGAATTTCGGAGATGTTACATTATATCTACCATTTCGAGGACCCCTCTTTGTGAGATTTTGAAAAACATAATTTAGCAAGATCCAAATCTTTAGTTTAGACAATTCTTCAAAAGGCTCGTTTGCCATAGTTTGATAAGGTATTGCACATACCATAGCATTAAATGTCATTTACGAAAGACTGTCATTTCAGCAGCTCCTCTTTTCCAAATTTTTAAAAAACATAATTTAGCAATCCAAATATTTAGTTTAGACAATTCTTCACAAGGCTCATTTTCCATAGTTTGAAAAGGTACCACACATCCCATAGCATTAAATGTCATTTACGAAAGAGCGGTAGATTAACTGGAAAGTCTGAGCAAAAATCCCTATTTCTAGGTGTTTTAGGTGTCGTCCTGCACGATGTAAGTGTCTACTAGCCGAATAAAATAACAACGATGTTCACATTTACGCCTAGAATTTGACGTTCTTTAGAAATGATTTGTTTATAAAGTTTAAATGTGATAAGTATAAAAAAAATTGATATTGAATAATTTGAATAACTTGTTATAAATTTGTATAGTCCATTGGATGTACTTTGGGTGGTTGGGAGGAATGATTCTTACTCTCCCCTTTCAAATTCAATTCTGGTAAGTGACATTATGCTCTTGTGAGCCTCTATGTAATGCTTGATATGCTCTTGTGGAGCCCCTTTGTTGTAATAAATGTGTTGATGATGTAAGATGGCCATACCTTGATTCATGTTTGAATAGAAAGTATAGCCCTTGCTACAAGGTGGCATAAATTTGATGCAGCCTTGGACAACAACATGAGTTTTGTTGTCATTTTTGGTATATAGACTCTCTATTTAATAAACAATTTTAGATGACTTAGTAGATCGAGACTCTCTTTCATATTAATTTGGAGGTCAAACAAATTTTGTTATTTGTGCGTGTAAGTTTTTCTATTTAAGTTGTTTTGTTGACCTATAGTGGGAAGGGACAATGTAATCTAGCTACTCGACTAGATGAATCATCCATTCTCTTAGTTTTTACCAAAGATGATTCGAGAGGAAATCTTGAACTCTTATATCACAGGGCTAGGGAAACCAGAGCCAAGTGAGGAATGCAAAGAAAAAAGGGCTCATAAAAAAAACATATTCAACGGTTAGTATTCCAACGGCCACCAAAAGTAGCAGAAAACTAATTTATCTATAATCATGCTAAAATACTATAGATCATAATTTTAACCAAATTCTCAATAATAATAATAATATTTCTCACTCCAGCTAATTTACATATTTAGCATTCAGCATTCTTAGTAAGACACTCCTTAAAATAGGACAATGCCATAATAAGAAGAGCAAACATTATGTGAAGGAACAAAGTACCCATGCCACCGAACCCAAAACTACAGGGTCAAAACTTATAAAAAGAAAAAAAATGTAAGGTAGAAATTTAATTATTACAATAAAAAAAATTGAACCTCTGTAAACTTAAGAGATAATACAATTACAAACATAAAAGGGACATCAATATTCACAGTTCGATGGAATGTGAAATTTCAGGCCTGGTCACGTCCCTATCTTCCCTATCTATGATCTGTACACCAACTGAATGGGTAATTTTACCATTAATGCTGTGGGGTTTGATTGACATTATCGCAGAATCTCTGGAGTTATGTTTGGTAATTTTGCCATTAATGCTGTGGGGGGTATGAGAGACATTATAGCAGAATCTCCGGTGTTATTTTTGGTAAATTTGTTATGGGGGTAATTTTGTTATTGATAATGGCTGGGTTGGAATTTCAAATGGCGGATATATGTCAAAAGTGCCTGTTACAATCAAAACTTGAAACGTTTCATGCATTTTATGCCAAATTTTGACCATCTTTCTTAAAATGTTAACCATTGTTAACGAGTAAATTGACATATAATAGACAATTCATCCGTCAAATATGCACCAGACAGACTTTCTTTGCTTTTCTAGGCTAATGAAGGACGGACCGTCAGATTATCCAACGACTTTCCCTGACTTTCCCCATGGGAACGCAGCAAATCTGACCGTAAAATAAGAATCTCTGGAAACCCCGCAAATCTGACCGTAAAATAAGAATCTCTGGAAACCCCGCAAATCTGACCGTAAAATAAGAATCTTTGGAGTTATGTTCGGTAATTTCGCCATCAATGATGTGGGATTTCAGGGACATCATAGCAGAATCTATGCTGCTACGTTCGCTAATTTTGCCATCAATGGTGTGGGGTTTCAGGGACGTTATAGCAGAATCGATGGTGTTACATTCGGTAATTTTGTCATTAATGCTGTGGGGTTTGAGTGACATTATAGCAGAATCTCTGGAGTTAAGCTACAACGATTGATGGCAAGAATATGTATATTTTACAGAAGAATATTATTGCAAAACGACATTGCCTTAAAATTGCAACACTCAGAGATTAATGTAGGTTATCGACATTGACCTACTTCTCCACTGCGAACTTTAATGGACAGAGAAAATGATGAAGCAGAAACCGACAGCAAAATTACAAATAACATCATACTTTAATGTACAGAGACATTATTGAAGGACCAGAGAGCCGACAACGAAATTACAAATAGAAAATATTAGGGTGACTCGATTGGAATTCAGTCACACAATAACGGGGTGACTTAGGTCAATGGTTTATGCGTTGAAATTCACACAAACTTCATTTGCTTTCATGCCCCCCTTAATTCGAGAGCTAATGAAGACAAGGAAACGCGAAATTCCTTGAAATCTCAGGAAGGCTCACACAGTTTTAAAAAACCCATGACCGAATCACAATTCGACACAGCCGAAAACGTAGAGGAATTTGCATGACATTCAGACGGAGGGTGCGCACAAAGTTCGAATTCTGGAAAGTGGGTGGATGTTGTGATTAGTATCGATCTGTGCGCCATGTCGGTGGGAGCGGCAATATTAGAAATTAAAAATGAAGTGGACAGTTCATATTTTAAATAAATTTCAAATTTAACCATTTTCGTGGAAATTTTGTAGGAGAATATAATAACTTTGAAACAAAAATTGACTTAAAAAGTGGATTTCTGCTTATTGATTCAATCTATTGATTAATATATTCACCGTGTGAAGACGGTATCCACAAAAACAAAGCAGTGTCAAATGGATGTAGTTTGGGTGTTTGGGAGGAGTGAATGTTACCCTCTCCACCCAGGTTCTACTCTTGTAAGTGACATGATGCTCTTGTGAAGCCCTTTGTAATAAATGTGTGAATGATGAGCTGGCCATTCCTTGATTCAGTTTGAATATCAGGAGTTGGGATTTTCAGTGGAGTAGCCTCTAACAAATGGTGAACCAAATTTTGAAAAAAGAAAACAAAGCAGCATATATGAGTTGCAGAAAAAATGGGAGGACAGATTTTTCTGATTTGCCACTGTTAAAATACTGTTCTGAACTGGATTGAGTTAGAAGATAATTAAGTGAGATTTGGGTATTGCTGGGTGGAACTATGTTCCTCCATAGTGCAGATGCTTATATTGATAATATCAAGTTAAAGATGTTTATTATGCTCCATAGTGCAGATGCTTATGCTGAGAATATATATTAAAGATGTTTATTATGTCAATGGCTATTACATATTATTTTAGATTTTATTTTTGATTGAGTTGATTAATAATATTAATCCAAATGCAATAAGATTAATCTCAGTGTTGATTAATAAGATTAACCTAAGTGTAACAAGTGTACAGCAGGGATTTATTTCATGGTCCTTCCTATCTTCTTATTCTTAAATAGCTCTTAATTAATTAAGATTTAAATAAACTTCAGTTGAAAGGTGGTTAAAAAAACCAGTAACTATTTGTTTTTGTTTTTTCCTTCATTTAAATATAACCTTCACTTAAATGGTGGTTAAAGAAAAGAGTTGTTTTTCCTATCAGTTTTTGTATTTTTTGTTAATTAAATAGTATTTGTTTTGTGCTTATATGAAGTGCACAAGAATATAGTACTAATAATGGTTATAAAATTATATATCCTAGTCTTTGTTTAAAAGTCAGCTATCTTCACAAAACTAAGTGGTCGGTTGTTCCTATTAACATTAACTCACCACTTTACTTATGACTGTGCTAGTATTGATAATATAGTTAAAATAAAAAGGTTACAAAGGAAAATTGGTCAGAGACACTTGTCCAACAAAATTGATGAGGAAGTTTGTTAAAATTAAGTATAATTTATTGTTATTAAAATATCTTAATTTTTATAATATAATGTCTTATCTTCCTTCTATTCCTAAAAAGATTTTCTTTTGTCTACCCTAATTTTAAAATATAAAAATATAAACAACAATTGTATTATTGATTTACTAAGCAAATAAAAAACTAATTTTCTTGATATTTTCAAAAAATGAAAAATAAATCTTATGATGTATAGCATTGCAATAATTTTCAAGTAGATGCAAATCCATTATAAAAAATTATATTGTCTAGGTATTGATATAAGTTAAATACATTAATTGCAATATTCGAGTATAAATGTTTAAAGTAGACTTTTTATAAATGCAAAAACATGTATTATTTAAATTTTAAAACAAAATTGTACACACTTTAATTTATTGGAATTTGTTTCCTTTAAGGGGGTAAAAGTAATGTCTAGGTATTCATATAAGTTAAATACATTAATGGAATATAAATGCTTAAAGTAGACATTTTATAAATACAAAAACTTGTATTATTTAAATTTTAAACAATATAAAGATATAAGTGCAATATAATATATTGAGTGACTCACAATAAATTTTAATAAGTAAATCCACTCATAGCCTTAATGTATGCATTTTGGTAATGTTGAGTATGTAATGTGTGTCTTTAATGTTCATTAAAATATTACTTGAAACAATGTATTGATAACAAATTTGTTTGAAATGATTAGAAGTTTTGTGTATATAGATTTTACATGTTTGAAATTCCATGTTTATTTTAACAATAAAGATTTTATGTTAGCATTTTGTGCATATTTAAAAGTTAAAAATTGTAAATATTTTTTCATAATTCCACGGTGCATATCCCACACAAACTCTGAATTGGTTGGATTTTGGATGTTTCATTTCAGGTAAATCACCCCTAAAAAGAATTGAATTTATAAACAAGACCCACACCTTAACCAAATGAGCTAGCAAAAATGAATAATATTAATAAATTTAAATTTAATTAAAAACTAACAAAATATTTTTAAAATATATATAACTCAATAAAAATATTTTAATTTTTTAAAATATTAAATATTGAAAATTGAAAATTTTTAATATTTGATAAATTATAAATTAAGATATTTTTATTAATTTTTAAATTTTTAAATATAGCTTTTTTAATATTTGATAAATTATGAATGAAAATATTTTAAATAAAAATTATTTATTTATATATAATACAAATTTATTGGGTAATGCAAGTAAAATGGAGATAATAGTCAACTTAGTAAAATATATACATAATCAAATAATTTGAAAAAAAAACCAGTTTTGAAGCTAGTGGGAAACTCCTTATTTAATCAAACATGTTAGACTTGAAGCCACTCGGAAACACCTTTTTTAATATAACATCTTAGAAAGTATAAGACAAGTGAAATTAAACAACATAACATCTTAAAAAGTAAAGTATAAGTTATTGTTCTTAAGATATCCAAATTTTTATAATATATTTGTTTTTATTTTTGTTCTCTTTATAAGAAGATTCTCTTTTGTTTTCCCTAATTTTAAAATATAAACAACAATTGTATTATTGATTTACAAAGAAAGTAAAAAACTAATTTTCAACATTTTCAAAAAAATGAAAAATAAATTTAATAATGTATAACATTGCAATAATGTTTAAGTACATGCAAATTCATTAGTAAAATTTTGCACACATTTCAATCTTATTGGAATTTGATTATTTCAAGGTGTGAGAGTATTGTCTACATTAGTTGCAATATTAGAGTATAAATATTTAAAGTAGACATTTTATAAAATAAAAAACATGTATTATTTAAATTTTAAAACAAAATTATACACACTTCAATCTTATTGGAATTTTTTTTTTCAAGGTATAAAAATAATGTCTAAGTATTGATAAAAGGTGCAATATAATATATTGAATTGACAACAGAGTTTAATAAGTAAATGTTGACTCATGGCCTTAATGTATGCATTTTTTTATTGTTGATTATGTAATGTGTTTCTTCAAAGCTCATTTAAAATATTTCTTGAAACAATAAATTGATAACAAATTTGTTTGAAATAATTAACGTGTTTTGTGTATCTAGATTTTACATAGTTGAAATTTCACTTTCATTTTTATAATAAAGTTCTTAAAATAACATATTGTGAGTATTTGAAAGTTAAAAATTGTAAATATACTTAATTCTCATGGTGCATAGGCCACACTCTAATTGGTTGAATTTTGGATGTTTCTTATCAAGTAGTTCACCCATAAAAAAATGAATTTATAAACCAAACCCACATCTTAATTGAATGAACTAATAAAAATAAATAATAGTAATAAATTTGAATTTAATTTAAAAAAAAAAATTAAAATTATCATTTTAAGAAATATATAAAGTAATATAAATATTTAAATTTTAAATTTTTAAATATATATATATTTTTATAGTATTTGATAAATTATAAATTAAGATACATTATTAATTTTAAATAAAAACTATTTATATATATATGATACAAATTTATCAAGTAGTGCAAGTGCAATAGAGATAATAGTCCGTAGGTAAAATATATATGTAATCAAATAATTTGTGAATAAAAACAGTTTTGAAGCTAGTGAGAAACTCATTTAATATCACAGGTTGGAAAGTATAAGGTAAGTGAAAATAAACACCATAACAATATAATAGTGCACAAGTTATAACGCTTTGTTAATATGGGGCATTAATGCTAAATAACATATATTATTGCTGCGGGTAGCTGATCATTATTTATGCTTCTGGAACGAAGGTGCTATTTACCTACCTGCCTTATTTAAGATGTCCCTAGTTCTGAATTTTATTATATTAATATAGTTCTGAATTTTATTATATAGATACTGGTATTGTCACATTTTTTTTAGCATTGGAAGATGATAATTATCTTACCCAAGCTGACCCTGATCAGGCTCAGATTTGGCGTAGTTTACCAAAATGGGCACTCTGGATGTTATATACCTCGAATTGCTGGTTGGCAATCCGTTCACAACACCCGGCGGGGACGCAGAATGTAGTGGTTGAAAGAGTAGGTGTTTAACGTTTCCTAAAATTTCGAATCTGTAAATTTATGGGGGTGGTGCAACTATAATTTGATATTGAATTGGAAAATAAAAAAAATCATTGCAAGCAAAGTTTGATATGAAAATGAAGGGAAAAAAAAAGATTAATCTAAGTTAATAGAGTTAAGATTTGAAAAATACATAAGGTAAATGAAAATTTTAAAATTTAAAATTTTGTTAAATAAAAAATAAAATAAAAATGTGGAAGATATAACATAAATATCAATGCACTGTTTTAAAATAATTGCCTCTTTCAAAGGTGCTTTTCATATAGCAAGGAAATAGTGAATACGGAGATACATTCATTCAACGATATGTGCAAATCTTTACCGAAATGGTATGGAATACATGTTAACTAGCAATGAAAAAACCTAATAAATTAAATATGTAGGTAGAGATGAGAACCAATTGTTCACTTTATTTAATTGATTAGAGCTTTTTTTTTATAGTTTTACAATGGGTTCAGATTAATTAAATATTATAGAAAATAATGAATTAAGGTATACACAACTTTTACAAGAAATAGTAATAATGCAATGCATGTAGTTTGAGGGTTGAAAGTATGTAACTAACAACTAATCAATGTTTTGGAATTGTGGGAATGCATCCTCAAAGGTGGGAGTTATTGGTGATGCACTTTTCTTGGTGGATATGCTTGCATGTTCAGTACAAGTTTTTCCCAATTTAGATCAAAAGCATCCCACTTTCCTCCCGAACTCTAAAACATACCAAGAAGTGAAAAATGAGTGTAAGGAATAGTATGCCACATTGAGTGTATAACTACATGAAAAGGTAGATCTCACTAGATTTTTAAGTGGTGTAGATCAAGAATCAATAACTATGTTGGCCCCAATAAAGTACTTATGTTGAGAAAAGAGGATAGGGAATCATAGAAACATTGAAGCAAAGATGTGCAGGATGTCATATCATACTCTAATGGTTGATTTTAAATAAATAGCTGGTCACTTTAGAAAATGCCCCATGTGGCTAAACTCCATATCAATGTACTCATGAACTCATGCAAGAAAACCTATGAGGCTTTGTGGTGACTTAGTGGTAGAATGCCAAAGAAGAGTCTCTCAAAGGATGTCTCGTGATAATACAAACGACATTGCTAAAGATAATGTTGGATTTGTTTATGTGTAGTGCTTGCCTCCTAGTTTATGAAAGTTTATATGAGAATAAAACATGCTAAAAGGGACGTTCCTCTAAGCTAAGAAAACATTTGTCCATTAGCTACTTCTTATGTATGCCAATGCTAGGGGAATGTGGAACTCTAAATTGAAAGGTTTTGCTAGGCCATAGTTGTTATAGATGTGTATAGACTCAAGCCTCCATATGGGAATGTTCACCCCAAAAGTAAATGAAAATATGAAGTGTGCCATGTGGGAAAGAAATATTCTTCCTAGCCTAAACAAGCAAGCAAAACAAGATTGTGTTGATTTGGAATCACACATCATGCCTCCTATAGACAGTCATTAATGCATGTAATGTACTTCTAACTATGGGTAGTATAGCTCATGCTAAACTATATAGAATGCCTAGAATATGATGATGGGCATTGATGTTGTACTAGGGTTGTGGTGTTGTGTTCATTAGAGTGCTACTGGTTAATTATTGGGTGATAGAAAGATAATGTGAAGAACCTAGTTGCGTTCTGTTGATGAACCAAAGCATGTCGTGAAATTTTACATGGGATAGGATACTATAGTAGCTATAGGAGAGATTAGATATGCCTCAATAATCAGAGCATGTTGAGTCATTGTTGTTGGTGTAGAAATAAGAGAAACATTATTGTTGAAATGTCTAGAGTGAAGGAGTGTTAAAAGAGGTGAATTATAAAGAGATATGCAATTTATATCTTATGAGAAACAATTATTGAAGAAACTATTGTCCTCAAATATATATTAGTTGTGTGTTGGTGCTATTGAATCTCGTGAGTTGGAACAACATAATTTTAAAATGGTTGATATGGTATATATGCTTGATATTTTGTTGTTGTAGTAGTTAACATGGCATGAGGGAAAGAAAGGTTTTAAGATTGGGGATCAAGATAAGAGTCAAGGGGACTGCATATGTAGGTTTAGGAGATTATATATGTGTCAATCTTGTGGGGTGTGTGGTAGTGAAAGGTAAATGATGGGTTAGGGTTGGGGGGGATTTGAGGGTTTGTAATAATATGAGTTAGGGTGGAAGGATGACGATACACATGTAAAATATAGAGGGTTTGGAATATGAATAGAGTGTCTAGATTGAGTGGTTATATGTAAGTACCACTTAGAGAGAAAATGATCTATTCAATCTAACATGCTAAGTTATTATAAGGAAAGAATGCGAGATGGAAACAATTATTAGTTCATAGGTTTTCCCATATTTAAAGAGGTGATAGATATTTTCATGAGTGTTGTTGTAACACCCCCAGAATTAATTATTAATATTAATTCAGCTAAAATACTTTACTATTGTTTTATTATTTTTGACAGAAATGTCAAGAATAAAACACTTTTGTAATCAAAACATTTTTATTAAATAAAGTAAGTTGAATGGGGATAAGAGTGGATATAACTGTTGAAGAGTGTTTGCTGACCCACAAGAGGAAAAAGACAAGTGACAAATACCACTCAGTGAGAACTCAGGATGCACGAGGCATCATTCCCTAAAATCAGGTCATCACTCCTGGTTGAGTGCTAAAGAGCAGGAGGATCATAAATGACCAAGTCCTAGGAAAAATACTATAAATTAGTATGTCCATGAGCAACAGGAGACTAGCATTGGATGGGGATTAAACATCTCTGTAATGCAAGAGATGACACATTGAGAATTTTCTCTTGTGGTTCAACGAACAACCTCGTGGGTTCTGGACCAAGTTACTTGGATTCTACGGGAGTTTGGTTGAGAAGAACGACATTTCCACTCTGGTTTTCCCAAAGAACTGGTGCCAGGTTTCTAATTTACATTTTATATGTTGAAAATTATAATTTTTGTAGGTCTGAAGTAGTTAAATGTTATGATTTCAATACTGCATTTGGTTAACCTATTCAAATGGAGTAAATTCAATAGTAACTGTAAATTCCTAACTCATTTCACTTATGCATTTGAATTTTTGATTTAGCTAAGGGTTTTCAAATAAAATTATGATTTCCGGATTTATGAAAAGATCTGTAAATTTTCCAAGATTACTAATAGAATCCATATAGTTAGAATCTATTCAATTATTAGTATATGTTATCATTTTTCCAATCTTCATGTATGCAAACGTATGTTTCTAAATTAGGTTAATATAAGAATTTCTTAGTGTAGATTAAATAATGCAAGTATTATAACCATAAATTGTAGCTTAGATAGAAAGCTGTTTTTTAAATAATATTTCTAACATTATAACCTGAAACTTAGATAAGTTAAGCTTTAATCAAATATATTACAAACATAATGATTTATGGATCGAAGAACCTTAATCAAGAAGTATATATATACTCTTTAACATATCTGATAATTATATAGGAAAATTTGGGATGTAATAATATAACCTCTTTATTAGTCACATTTTCAAATCTTGTAGAGTCACGTTTTCTAAACTATTGCCTGAAAAACCATTAAATCCTCCCTTAACAGGAAAATGTTTTAAAATGGATTTTGGCAATCAATGAATTAGATTGATAAATCTAAATATCAATTCTAGTTCTGACGATCAATACAGGAGAATAAAAACTGCACAGTAATCCAATAGTAAACATAAATTTCCATAATTTAAGGATCGGATTTGCTGAGATACTCAACGAGATCTTACATAAATCAAAATTTCATTACATATTTTTAAATCGTATCTCTCCTTGCTATAGGAGGATCTACGTTGGAGTAAAAACCCTAACACGACTACCAATTCGAGTCAAAATCAAGTAATGCTAATGAAATTTAATAGTAATATAGTATTACACAGAGGATCCATACTCACGAAAGACATGGGATCGAGTCCCATGACTTTATAGTACATATCATAGATTCCAAACTAGATTTTTAACATAGAGAAGGAGTCGTGGGGCTAGCTTTTCCAGATTGACAACCCAGTCTAATGCAAGGCTTCAACTGTAGCATACCTAGAACTGAAAAATAAATATTTATTATTTATTTTAGAAAAAATATTATGTTAAATTTATTGTAAAGCTTTATGACTAAGTTGTTCAAGGATGACTGTAATTGAAGACTTATTTATTTTTAATAATTAATAAGAAGATACACCTATCCAAGGGAGACTATTAAATGAGTGTCATTGACTCAATGGGAGGAATGAGAAGCCGTAAAATGCTGGTTGACAAGTCACAGGACTAGCATTTCACTTTATAGTTGTTGCAGGAGCATAATCCCTAAAAAAGTGGTCATGTTCCCTCAAAGGGGGAACTAAGCCGGTGGCTAATTTAATTCCAAAACTAACCTAAATACCTAGGAAATCTTATAAATACTATCAAATTGAGCAGGAGGCTCACCACTCATTCTGATTTGTAAGGGAATGAACCTTGTGACTGCTGCAAACTGAAAAGTCAAGCACAAAAGGAATTTGATGAGGGGATAGCTAAAGTTATTTGCTGAGATAAGTCTGCTATTGAGTGCTAAGTTGTAGCAAGTTGTTGTGCGGGCTATATTCAGAGATGTTCATCCTAGTGGTTCAATGAACAAGCTTGGGGATCATAAGCAAGTAATTATTGGCTACTTCAATAGAAGGTTGGGTGGAACAATCTCCTTTAGGTGTTGTCCCCTTTCTGCATATCATCTAGGTTAAAATGTTATTTAATTCTGAATTTGTATATTTATTTGAATTATGTGTAGTAACTTTAATTGAATGATTGGATATGTTATGTACTCTAGATATGGAATTTGTTATAGAAACTGCATTTCTTTTTATTTTCTTATCTATATTTCCTATCTAAAATGTGCTTATGAATAGGTGTTCAGCTATAGAGTTTTTATTACTTTTAAAGAAAAGAAATCTGAAAACTAGTGTAAGTTAATTTGTTAACTTAGTTAGATTAAAATGATAATTTTCCAGTTCTTCGCATTTTAAAGTACTTTTATCTCAGTTCTATTTAAGTCTATTTATGTATTTCATTGGTAATATCGGTCTTAAAAGAACTAACAATTATTTATCTCAATGAAGACCTTCGAAAACCACTTATGAGAACTATTACAAAAGGTAATATAATGTTCATAGTTGTTACAAAGATTACCATGATATAGGGATTTAAAATTATAGATATATGTATATAGTATTACAGTAGACTAATAACTTGTTCTAAGAACACAGCTCTCCAATAGACCTATAATCTAATTAGGGTTTGAACCGGTAATAGGAGATAAGTTTATAACATAGTAAATTCAAAATTGGGCCTAAATATTAACCAAGCTAGTTTCTACAGAGATTTCTCCTGTTAAAGGATTTACAAAACTTTTAGTGTTAAAAAGAAAACACCAAATTAGGACTATTGAGAGGCTAAATCACTAGTTACAGGCTATAGGCCAAATTGGTGTTGTTATTTCCAACAATTTTTTCTCACAGAAAGAAACGTTATAACAACCTTAGGAAATAAATAATTTTCCTTAAAAGCGGAAATGTGATCCTACCGGCAGTGGCTTCACATCTTTCTCTTAAAAACTATAACATACCCAAAAGTGAAAAATAAATATTTATTATCTATTTCAGCAAAAACATTATGTTAACTTTTATTGTAAAGTTTATGACCAAGTGGGTCAAGGATGACTATAATTAAAGAATTTTTTATTTTAATAATTAATAAAAGGAGACACCTATTAAGGGGAGACTGTTAAATGAGTGTTCACTTCCCACTAGGAGGAAGGTGCAGCTGTAGAAGGATGGTTGAAAAGTGGAAGCACTAGCATTCACTTTCTAGCTATTGCAGGAGCATAATCCCTAAAAAATCGGTCGTGTTACCTAAGAGGGGGAACTGAGCTAGGTGGCTCATTAAATTCCAAAATTGATCCAAAGACCTAGGCAATATTATATAAACCATAAAATTGAGCAAGAGGCTCACTACTCGTTTTTTTTCTGAGAGAATGAACTTTGTGAATGCTGCAAACTAAAAATTCAGGAACACAAAGAATTTGATGAGGGGATAGCTATATTGATTTGCTGAGTTAATTCTATTGCTGAGTGCTAAGTTGCAGAAGTCTGTTGTGTAGAAGAGATCTCTGTCCTGGTGGTGCAGTGAGCAAGCTGTGGGGTCCTAAGAAAGTGATTTGGATGCTTCAAGAAAAGGTTGGGTGGAATAGTCTCCCTTGGGTGTTGGTCCCATTTCTCTGTAACACATCCAGGTTCCAACTCTAATCTATTTTATGACATTGTTTATTTCTGCTTAAGAAAACCGTAAGTTGTTTAGAATGAATTTATAGTTTATACATAAATTGATCCATGATTGTAGAATTTAGTATTTGATAGAGGCTCATTGGTTTAAAATGAAAATAAATTATCCCCTGTATTTTTCCTTGCACCGAAGTGAGGTACTCTAGTACATGGAGACATGGATTATGTTAAGTAGGAATATATGATGTTATACTGAGTCATAGTACAGAATGATGCATGATCATTATTTATAGTCAATAATATGTACTTTACTTACATACTGTGTACAATCTACTGATAATTAGAATTTTCTAGCTATTGTTCAAAATCCAAATAGAAAACCATTAACAGTTATTAAAACCGAACTTTCATTTATAGTATAAGTTTAGTAGCTAGGATAAATTATAGAGTCCTTTCTTTATATATAAATAAGTTATTTACTTTTCCCAAGTCATTTATCCTGTAATAGCTTAGCACTATAAATGATCAATCCAAGTCCATCTCAGCTACTTTGTTTATACTAATCTTTTAAAGAAAGAATTGTTTCTCCTTAATCAATTCGATTATCAATCTAGAGTAACGAGAGGTCACTTAAAATCATAATAATGCTAAGCTAAACTACTAATGTAACACCAAGTCGAGATCATCAACAAATCTTAGCAAGGGTTACAGACTTCTGATTTAAACTGGTGTTGTTTCTGAAGTATTGATCTACAGAAAAAATATCAAATAATTTATGGATTTATTAAAAATTACCTAAACATAATGAATAATCAAAGTAAGGATTTACAATTTTAAAACATAATAGCGAAACCCTAGAACCGTTTATCCAATGAAATAATAACACAAATTACAAACTTTCTTCAAAATAGTCATAATATATAAAAGCAAATATGGTTAAACTAAGATCTAAGTGCGCAAGAACTTACTATAGAATCTCATAGAATTGAATAATAAGTCTAAGGAAAGAAAACAATACAGGCATGAAGGCCCCTCTCTTAACAACTGTTTGGTAAGTAGAGACTCCACAACCTTTTCTTTATAGTATTTCTACGTTAAAATAAACAAGATTATAACCTCATCGTCAAAATCCTCTACTTCATTTATGGTTTCTCTGTAAGTAATTCCCAATTTATAAACGAAGTGGGGACACTTTTTAAAACTACAGAAAAGAATACAAGCGTTACTCCACATAAAATAAAATCATATAAGGTTACAACTGAGGCTTCTTAGCCCAAAATATAATCAGCAGTAAGATACATAACTGAGCTTCGATTATATGGATTTATTCCATTATACAACCCATTATTTTAGGGCCATCAGTTGTGAAGTATTGCAAAATTGGCTGATAGCCCAAAGAATACTGTCAAGCATAAATAATTCAAAACTAAACTCGATATTTTATTAAGTTTTAAAAACAAAATCTAAGCAGTATGAGAATCCCTCTCGGACCATACCATGCAATAAGTATTTTACAAGTTTCCCATTAAAGACGAGGTAGAACTTAAGTTCTATTTTACACCTAGAATAAGGATGATTTTTATCACGCAGTGAGTGGTATTAAGAATGAAACCTCGATGCTACTAGTGGTTAAGAACTAAGAATAAACGGTGGGTTCCGAAGTGGTTCTATACCCAGGAACAAAAGTTGACGAGTAGGGACTTACGGCTTTAACTATTAAACACGGCAAGTAAAATACAAAACCCTTGTAGGGTAAGACTAAATGAAGGTCTGTACAGCAAAATATAAATGACATAAACACTACTTTATCATCTTATATCTAGAAAGGAAAGTGGCACAGTCGCAAGACTCCACGAGTAATTATTTCATTTCTACATTCTGGAAATTACATAGTCACCTCAAACATAATAGAGTGGCAGTATCCGACTCTCATAATATATACTAAAGAAAATAAATAAGATATTTATATTATCAAGGTTTATGCCAAATAAGTTACGTTACACTTCCATATTGCAATTTATTACTGAGCTGGAGTTTACACAGAAATTTAAGAAGGCAAAACACCCTTACTTAATCAAATGTTTGATACCAAATCCCGCATAGAGTAGGAAGAAAAAATATGTATTATAAAATATACTACAATGGTCTCCTCAAGAGCCACACAAGGTACCGTCATGGGTCTTACCTTTTGAATAAAGGGATTTTGCAACTATCCCTCCATCCACACTCAGTTGCAGTGCTAACCTACATGCAATACATGGGAGTTAAATCATGAATTAAATCAGGTAGAACCAGTAACAACAAAAAAAAAAAACAAGAGAAGAGTTATGGAAAAAAATAAAACAATTCTTCAGCATACCATGGTAGGGATTGTATATTCCTTTAACGTTTGATTCAAAATTCAATTGTTTTTCCATGCCGATAAGGACCAAGTCCGAGTACAAATAGAGTAGCAATGAATCCCAAGAAACAGAAGGCCCTTGGGATAAAAATGAAGTAATTGTTCGCATCTTCCAAAAACCTATACAATATGACCCACACAGATTTCAAGATTCATTAAAACCTTTGGGATTTTACAACGTTTGTCGTACCAAGATTTGGTGGCCTCATGGAAAACCACAGGGCCTACCTTAATAAAAAAATGTTCACCTTGTCCTTGCTTAATATCAAAGTGGATATCGAAATTTAAGACTAATGGAATTTACATCACATCAAGTAAAACCCCTGCCTTTGGTATAGTTTTCCATTCTGGAGTTTTAGTATTATTCTATAGTTTACTTTTCCAAAGGTTTTGCTTATATTGTATCTTCATTGACAATAACAACAACTAGCGTTCTTAGGATAGAATTTTTGTTTTGATAAAATAGTTTTTCATTGTTGTAAATATTTTTGAACCATGAAGATTCTAAAAAATATTAAGGTTAGAAATTCGTCCAAACCCTAGTGTCACTTTAGCATTTCTTCGTGTGGTACCTTAGCTTTTAGTTGTGAGTAAAACTTTATTGTTGAGTCACCTCACTTCCTGCACTTTGTAAACCAGAAGATTCATGCATTAGTTGTCTCAAATAAGTAAGACCATGTGATATTCCCTGGTGCAACTCAAGGATAGATTTAAACAAACGACATCAAAAACATTCCTTGCGACAACATATAAATTTTGTCCTGTTTCTAAA
Organism: Pseudotsuga menziesii; assembly: GCA_001517045.1. NCBI lineage: Eukaryota > Viridiplantae > Streptophyta > Pinopsida > Pinales > Pinaceae > Pseudotsuga > Pseudotsuga menziesii. The sequence goes on along the minus strand of LPNX010343989.1, from coordinate 82,167 downwards.
AAGAAAAGAGATGTAATGACTTATTCAACAGATCACAAAATAAGAAATCAATTAATAACTGAAATACATGATGACAGTAATGCATGATGGAAGAAGTATGAGTAACACAATCGCTCTATTTATTGTGTAGTAAATTGCAACTTTACATACAGTAAATTAAATAATTTTTTTTTTACGAAATTAAGGGATGTTTCATATGGTATCAGAGTGAGGTTCCAACACTAAGCCTGATTGGATCACTCGCATATAAAGAAAAACAATGTACTAATTTTATTTTGCATTTATTTCTATCCATAAATATAAAATTTGTTTTGCAAGAAATGGATAATGCTGAAGCATCTGCTGAGAATGGTCCTTAACACAATAACCCTGAAAATGTTTATGTAGATTTGAATAATACAGAATTACTACAAAAAGTCAAAGAGTTAAAGGATGAAAATTAAACTGTGAAACAAGATAATCAAAGAATTTTAGAGTTGAATGAATACTTATTGGACAAAATGAATAACCAGGAAAAACATAAAAGAAGTGCTATCAAAACTGATTCTAAAAAAATGTCCTATAAACATAGAGAAAAGAAAACAAGATCTCTTGATAGTGAATCTTCTTCAAAGGTTAAACCAAGGTCACGTAGGCAAAGGAAAAGATACATAAGTGACAACAATGAGAGTGACCAAAAACCTCAGAGAAAGAAGTATAAACCCTATGAAGAGATTTCTAGAGAATTCAAGAAAATAAAGCCTCCCATGTTCAAGGGGGAATCAGAGAAAGGAGAGGGAGAAAAAGATTGGCTGTTATGCATGAAAAAATGCTTCCAAATTTACAACTATTCTGACATATTAAAAGCCAGAATGGCTATTTACAATTTGATGGGAAAAGCCGACATATGGTGGCAAGATATAAAGATGGTCAAAAATATGAAAGAGAAGTACTTGACTTGGAGTGTTTTAAGAATTACTTCAAGAGAAATTTTATGTCTGAACAATATTATGAGGAAATAACCAAGGAGTTCTTCGATTTAAAACTAGGTTCCATGTCCATGAAATAATTGAGCAGCAAGTTCTTAAGTCTACTAAGATACATACCATACATAATAGATGAAAAGCCAAAAATCCACTGGTTTTTAAGCTTTTTATCTACTATATTCAAATATAGGATTGAGTTGGACAACACCAAAACCTTGGAAGAACCTATGAGAAAGGTTGAAGTCTGTTATGAATAGAGCAAGAAAAGGGAAAGTCTACCTAATTGGAAGAGTAAAAAGACAAGTCAATTTGATCAGAAGATAAGAGGATTCAAGTCAAACATGATTTTTGGGAGTAAGTCTCATAGTTTCTCCAAAAAAACTATCAGAAAACTAATTTTAACAATAGAGTACCCCAGAATACTGCATCATCAAAGGGAGGAGATATATCTACCAATTTTGTTAGAAATACTGAACAACGAGAACCTGTCAAATGTGGGGAATGCCGAGGGATACCACACTATGCCAAATACTGTCCAAACTGGAAAGGAAACATCAACAACATACACATTGTCCAGGAAGAAGAAACAGTTGGGGATGTGGCCAATGAGATGCACAAAATAAATGCAGCTCTAGAGAACTAACAGTTGGATCACCAAACTTCGATGGTAGAAGCGCAAGGTATGATCCAAAATTTATCTCTTTCCATATTAATTGATCAAGGATCTAGTTTAAGTTATATTTCTCCTAGAATAGTGGAAAAGTGTAAATTGTCTTCTATGAAAAATCCTGGCATCTCTAGCTAGCCACAGGAGCTAAAAGAAAGCTAGTAAACTATGTTGAAATTTGTAATTTGATGATGAATAAGTTTGAAACTCGGGTCAAACTAAATGTGTTACCTTTGGGATCTTACGATGTTATCATAGGAATGGATTGTATTGAAAAACACTAAGTGATTTTAAACTGTTTTCAAAATACTTTTACTTGTTTGAGTAAGGAAGGAGAAAGAATTATTGTCACACGAATTCCTAGGAAGATATCTGTTAGACATATTTCAGCCTTACAGATGAAAAAGGCTGTAAGGAAGGGTTGTAAAGTATTTGTTATGCACATTATAAATAATGAACAAGTTAATAAAGAAAATAAACCAGGATTTGAGGATATCTCGATCCTGCAAGATTTCGCGGATGTATTCCTGGAATAAATTCCAGGATTACCTCCTAAATGAGATCTTGACTTTACAACTGAATTAGTACCCGGAGCGATACCTAATTCGAAATCTTCCTATCAAATGAATATCTTGGAGCTGAAGGAACTAAAATTACAATTACAAGAGTTAATAGACAAACATTATGTAAGACCAAGTGTATCCCCTTGGGGAGCAGTTGTCTTTTTTGTTAAAAATAAAGATGGTACTCTATGTCTATGCATAGACTACCATCAACTTAATAAAATGATGACTAAGAATATATATCCTCTGCCCCGCATTGACGATCTGTTCGATAAGATATGTAGAGCAACGATCTTCTCTAAAATCAACATAAGGTATGGTTATCACCAAGTTAGAATTAAAGATGAAGACATGTTTAAAAATGCTTTCAGGACAAGATACAAGCACTATGAATTTGTGGTTATGCCCTTTGGGATGACAAATGCACCAACAACCTTCATGTATTTAATGAACAATGTTCTAAGTAAGTACCTAAATAAATTTGTAGTCTTCTTCATAGACGACATATTAATTTATTCTTAGACAAAATAAAATCATGATGAACACCTAAAGATAATTTTACAAGTTTTAAGAGAACATCAGCTATATGCTAAGTTCAGCTAATGTGATTTTTATAAAGATAAAATGCAATATTTTGGGCACGTAATATCCGGAGAGGGGATATTGGTGGACCAGGATAAAATAAAAGATATAATTGATTGGCTTGTTCCTAAGGACGTAACTGATGTATGATCCTTTATGGGGATAACATGTTACTAAAAAAAAATTATTGAAGGATTTTCAAGGATTGCAAATCCTATAACTTCATTATAGAAAAAAGGTAAGAAATTTGTTTGGGATCAGAAATGCGAAATAATTTTTAATAAACTAAAAGAATTACTAACTATTGCACCCATCCTAAAAATAGCAGACCTAGAAAAATACTTCATCGTATGCACCGATGCATGCAACAAAGGGCTGGGCGGGGTACTGACACAGGAAGGACATGCAATTGCATACGAATCAAGAAAATTAAAAAATCATGAAAAGAACTATGCAACTTATGATTTAGAGTTGGATACAATAATCCACACCTTAAAAATGTGGCGTCATCACTTAATAGGTAAAATATTTCTGCTAATGTCAGATAATATAAGTCTAAAATATTTGTTTGATTAGCAAAATATGAACGCAAGGCAAGCTAAATGGCTAGGTTTCCTTAGTGAATATGCTTTTGAAATCAAAATATTAAAGGGAAAGAAAATAAAGTGGTTCACACCTTAACCAGGAATGTAGTAACAAGTTTTGTAGCTACCATTAGCAGTTACAAAACTGATTTGGAAGATAAAATGGAAGAAGGAATAAGGCGAGATCCAAAATACCAGAATTTAAAAAAAAGATAACTCAGAATACATTTGAAAATATAATGACAGATTATAGTTTTAATGAAAACGGTTTAATACTATTTAAAAATAGACTTTATGTACCAAATATACCAGAAGTTAGACTGTTGATTTTGAATGAAATTCACAAAAGTCCTTACTATGGACATCCAGGGTATTAGAGAAAGATAAGTATGTTAAGAAAAGAGTACTTTTGGGCTAACATGAAAAGTGAGGTTACTGAATTTTTAGCTAGGTGTATCGAATGTCAGCAAGTAAAAGATGAACATCAACACCCAACAAGCCTTTTCATCCATTACCAATTCCAAATTTGAAACGGGAAGTCATCAAAATTGACTTTGTAACTGGTATACCTAAAAACCAGAAACAGAATGATTCAATAATGGTAGTTGTAGATAAATTATGTAAAACAACACACTTTTTTCTTATTAAAACAACTCATACAACTGATAATATTGCTGATATTTTTATGAAAGAAATATTTTTTCTGCATGGAATTTCAAAGGTAATAATATCTGATAGAGCTCCCAAATTTACTGGAAATTTTTGGAAAACTTTATTTAAATGGTTAAATACTAAATTGAATTTTAGTACTTCTTATCATCTGCAAATAGATGGATAGATGGAAAGATTCAATCAAGTATTAGAAGACATGTTAAGAAGGTATTTTAAAGACTATCCCAAGAAGTGGGAAGACTATTTGCATTTGGTTGGATTTACTTACAATAACCATTATAAAGCTTTAGAAAAGCTTAGTCCTTTTGAAATATTATATGGTAAAAAATGTAATAATTCTTTTACATGGTGTAATCCAGTAGATAGGTTGATGTTAGGACTTGACATGTTAAAATAATTGGAATTGATAGTGAAACAGGTACAAGGAAACTTGAAAAATACTCAAGACAGGAAAAAGAGTCATGCTAACCTTAAAATAACTCTGAAGGAATTCCAAGTAGGTGAGAATGTGTTTGTTAAGATGAAACCAAGGAAGATCTCCTTTAAACTAGGGAGTTGTGCTAAATTATCACCTAGGTATTGTGGACCCTTTGAGATATTGGAAAGAGTGTGTCCTGTGGCTTAGCAACTAGCGTTTCCACCTAATCTTAGGATACACAATGTTTTTCACATTTATATTTTGAAAAGGTATATACATCATGCTACTCATGTGATTGATTGCAATGTGACTCAGGTAGACCTAGAAGCATATTTTCTGGTGGAATCGAATTGTATTCTCGATAGGAGGGAAATTTTTCTCCAGAATCACACCATTGGACAGGTAAAGGTGTAGTGGAAACACTTCAGTCCAGATGAAGCGACCTGGGAACTCCAGAGTGATATGCAAGTGGCATATCCGACTCTATTCCAAGAAGCCTCATAATAACTAAAGCAACATCGAGGATGATGTTGAGCTTAAGGGGGCGTGTTTGTAACATATCCAAAATTGAAAAATAAATATTTATTATTTATTTCAGCAAAAACAATATGTTAATTTTTATTGTAAAGTTTATGACCAAGTGGGTCATGAATGATTGTAATTAAAGAATTATTTATTTTAATAATTAATCAAAGGAGATACCTATTCAGGGGAGACTATTAAATGAGTATTCACTTCCCACTAGGAGGAAGGAGTTGTTGTAGAAGGTTGGTTGACAAGTGGAAGCATTAGAATTCACTTTCTAGCTGTTGTAGAAGCAAAATACCTAAAAAAGTAGTCATATTCCCTGAGAGGGGGAGCTGAGCTGGGTGGCTCATTAAATTCCAAAAGTGACCCAAAGACCTAGGGAAAATTATATAAACCATCAAATTGAGCAGGAGGCTCACTACTCATTCTGTTTTATGGGAGAATGAACTTTGTGAATGCTACAAACTGAAAAGTTAGGCACACAAAGAGTTTCATTAGGGGATAGGTAAAGTGTTTTGATGAGCTAATTATGCTACTGAGTGCTAAGTTGCAGAAGTCTGTTGTGTAGCATAGATATCCATCCTAGTGGTGTAGTGAGCAAGTTCAGGGGTCCTAAGAAAGTGATATGGATGCTTTGGGAAAAGTTTGGGTGGAACAGTCTCCCTTGCGTGTTGGTGCCATTTCTTCGTAACACATCTAGGTTCCAACTCTAATATGTTTTATGACATTGTTTATTTATGCTTAAGAAAATTGTAAGTTGTCTAGAATGAAGTTATATTTTTTAGATAAATTGATCCATGATTGTAGAATTTAGTATTGGATAGAGGCTCATTGATTTAGAAATGAAAATAAATTATCCCCTGTATTTTTCCTCTCACCGAAGTGACGTACTCTAGTAGAGGGAGACATGAATTATGTTAAATAGGAATATATGATGTTATGCTGAGTAATAGTATAGAATGATTCATGATCATTATTTACATTCAATAAGATGTAATTTACTTACATACTCTGTACAATATACTGTAGTTAAAATTCACCAGCTATTGTTCAAAATTCAAATAGAAAACCATTAAGAGTTATTAAAACCGAACTTTCATTTACAGTATAAGTTTATGATCTAGGATAAATTAGAGAGTCCTTTATTTATATATAAAGAAGTTATTTACTTTTCCCAAATCCTTTATCCTCTAACAACTTAGCACTATAAATGATCAGATCCATGTCCATATCAACTACTTTGTTTATAATAAACTTTTAAAGACAAAATTGTTTCTCCTTAATAAATTCTATTATCAATGTAGAATAACCAGAGATCACTTAAAAGCATAATAATGATAAGCTAAAATATTAATGTAACACCAAGTCGAGATTATTGACAAATCTTAGCACTGGTTATAGGATTCTGAATTAAAATGGTGTTGTTTCTACAGTATTTATCTACAGAACAAAATCTCAAACAATTTTTGGATTTATTAAAAATTACCTAAACATAACTTAATAATCAGAGTAAGTATTTACAGTTATAAAACACAACAATGAAACTCGGGAACTATTGATCCAAGAAGATAATAACAAAAATTACAATCTGTCTTCAAGATAGTCATAAGATATAAAAGCAATTATGGTTAAACTAAGATATAAGTGTGCATGAACTTACTATAGAATCTCATAGAATTGAATAATAAATCTAGGGAAAGAAAACAATACAGTCATGAAGGCCTCTCTCTTAAAAACTATTTGGTAGGATAGAGACTCCACAACCTTTTCTTTATAATATTTCTAGGTTAAAACAAACATGATTATAACCTCATCATCAAACTCCTCTACTTCATTTACGGTTTGTCTGTAAGTAATTCCCAGTTTATAAACGAAGTGGGGACAGCTTTTAAAACTACATACAAGTAGACGAGTGTTGCTCCACATAAAAGAAAAACATATAAATTTACAATAGAGGCTTCTTAGCCCAAAATATAATCGACAGTAAGCTACATAAACCAACTTCGATTATATAGATTTATTCCATAATCCAACCCATTATTTTATCCATAAGTAGTGAAGTATTGCAACATTGGTTGATATCCCAAAGAATATTGTCAAGCATACACACTGCAAAACTAAACTTAAGATTTTATTGAGCTTTAAAAACAAAATCTAAGCAACATGAGAATCCCTCTTGGGCCATACCCTGCTAACATTATTTTACAAGTTTTCCATTAATGACGAGGTAGATCTTAAGTTATCTTTTACAACCAGAACAAGGATAATTTTTATCACATAGTGAGTGGTCTCAAGAACGAAACCTCAATGGTACTAGTGGTTAACAATTAAGAATAAACTGTGGGTTCTGAAGTGGTTCTATACGCAGGAACAAAAGTTGACAAGTAGGGACTTACGTCTTTAACTAGTAAACATGGTAATTAAAATAAAAAACCCTTGCAGGGCCAGACTAAATGAAGGTTTGTACAAGAAAATTCAAATGACATAAGCGCTACCTTATAATCCTATATCTAGAAAGGAAAGTCACATAGTCGCAAGACTCCATGAGTAATGATTACATTTATACATTCTGAAAATTACACAGTCACCTCAAACATAACATAGTGGCAATATCCAACTCTCATAAGATATACTGAAGCAAATAAAAAAGATCTCTATATTATCAAGTTTTATGCCAAATAAGTTACATTACATTTCCATATCACCATTTCTTACATCGCTGAAGTTTACACAAATTTTTTAGAAGGCAAAACCCCCTTACTTAATCAAATGTTTGATACCAAATCTCGCATGGAGTAGGAAGAAAAAACCCTATATTATAAAATATACTCCAATGGTCTCCTCAAGAGCCACACAAGGTACCATCATGGGTCTTACCTTTCAAATAAAAGGATTTTGCAACTATCCCTCCATCCACACTCTATTGCAATGTTAACCTGCATGCAATACATGGAAGTTAAACTATGAAGTAAACAAGGTAGAACCACTAACAAAAAAAGCAAGAGAAGAGTTACGGTTAGCTTTAAAAAACAAATTTCTTCAACACACCATAGCAAGGGTTGTATATTCCTTTAATTAACATCGAGTCAAAATTTGCGTGTTTTTCCATGGCGACAAGGATCAAGTCTTAGTACAAACATAGGAGAAAAATGAAGTAACTGTAAGAATCTTTCAAAAACCTATACGATATGACCTACGCAGATTTCAAGATTCATTAAAACCTTAGGTATTTTACAACGTTTGTCCTACCAACAGCTGGTGGCCATATGGAAAACCGCAGGCCCTGCCTTAATACCAAAATATTCATCTTTTCCTTTCTTAATATCAATGTGGATATCGAAATTTAATACTAATGGCCTTTACATCACATCAAGTAAAACCCTTGCCTTTGGTATAGTTTTCCATTCTAGAGTTTTAGTATTATTCTATAGTTTATTTTTCCAAAGGTTTTTCTTATATTGTATCTGCACATTAACAAGAACGACAACTATAATCCTTAGGATATAATTTTTTTTTGATAAAACAGTTTTTCCTTATTGTAAATATTTTTGAACCATGAAGATTCTAAAAAATATTAAGTTTAGAACTTTGTACAAACTTCAGTGTCGCTTTAGCGTTGCTCCATGTGGTACCTTAGCATTGAGTTGCCGATTAAACTTTATTATTGAGTCACCTCACTGTGTGCACTTTGAAACCAGAACATTCATGCATTAGTCTTGTTGACTAAGTAATACCATGATATTCCCTGGTGCAACTCAATGATAGATTTAAACAAACGACAACGAAAAATTGCCTTGCGACAATAGATAACTTTTGGCATGTTTCTAAAAAGAAAAGAGATGTAATGAATTATTCGATAGATCAAAAAATAAGAAATAAATTAATAACTGAAATACATGATTACAGTAATGCATGATGGAAGAAGTATGAGTAACACCATCGCTCTATTTATTGTCTAATAAATTGCAACTTCACATGTAGTAAATTATATAAATATTTTTTTTATTTACAAAATTAAGTGATGTTTCATGCAATATGATAGGGTAACATCCTCACGAATAATTTTTATTCTGTAACAACCTCATGGCTACTTTGTTTTCTTTTAAAGTAAACAATAAACTGCACAGATGAGACCAAACTTGAGACTGAAACCCTCATGGGTCGGTTCAAGTCACCCAGACCTCTACTAGTAAAATTTAATAATGTTTATCTATGACAATGGCCTCATGGCCCTTTTGTTTTATAAACTAAAATGACAATATAAAATCCATTTTACAACAAATACAAATTGTAATAAAATCGAATTGAGGAGAAGATCGAAATAACGATTATCTAGGGCAACAAGTATATAATTAAAATGACTATGTCTCAAAATCGAAAACTAGGATTGTAAACATAAATGCCTCATGGGACACATTTTTATAACTTGTAAATATTAAAGTTAAACAATAAAAATCCTAGGTTTTTTAAGTGGCTCTATGGCTCTTGTTCCAGTTTTGGTTCCAACGAGAAAAATGCCTCATGCCTGCAACATAGTATTGCATAAACAATGAATGGAAGGGTTAATCTGGACGTATAACCGTCACCACCTTACTAACAGTCAATATATTTTTCCATAATCCTTATGACTCTCAATCCAAATTGATCATGATAGTAAGGGCCTCATGGAGATATTTATTTTACAAACTATAAAACAATGAGTAAAACTCATATAGAAGTATAGGGAATTTATACACAGTCGCATTGATGAACAAGAAAACCATGCCACGACTATACTCTTAAATGTTAAATTCTATTGTAAATCAAAAAAATAAACTTGACCACTAAAACAACATAGCATGCTTGTTATCACATCAAGTCTCTTTTACAAATGCCTCACGGCTTCTTAGTTTTTATAGCATTACAAACTATAAATGAAATGGAGGTTTTGTTAAAAAAAACAAAATGCATCATAAAAGCAACATCCATTTGATAAATAAAACAAGTAGATCATATAAACACTCACGGGTCCCTCATCATTTCAAGAATTATTTACAGAGACATTCGTAGATTGTTTTCTCTCAAAAACCCTGCCATAACTTCAAAATAGATAGAAGAATCGAAATACAGATACATTAAACACCATATATTTTTTAAACAACTTCCATAGTCGTAAGACTCCAGAGGCGAAAAATTCTTTACATTGCCAATTTACCAAAAGTATACAGTGTCACTTGGATAACTGAATAAACAAGGTAACAGTATTGAAACCCTCACGGGTTCTTACAGAGTTAAGTAAAAAGACCATTACAGTAATAAAATAAATAACTATCAAAAGTGGCATAGTCATTTAAGACTCCATGGGCGATGAAGAATCTCTTACAGTATCAAGTTATATTACCAAAGGAACATTATCACTTCCACATAAATGAATAGGCACATAAATGAAACCCAATGTTGTTAACAAAGACATAATTTGTCACAGAGACCCAACCATGGAACCACGAAGAGACATAACAAGTATTACCTGGTTGCAAGGATTTGTTTAACACAAATTTTGACTGAGAATTTATAGCCACATAGTAAGCTTCCTAAACCCTCCTACACTCACAGAACTCGGAGGTTAAGTTATGTTTTTGAAAAAAAGAACAAGAAAAAAGCTATGGCATGAAAAGGTTGATTTCATTAAAGACTCTTACATAGTTTTGTAAGATCTTCTTTCCACTATCATCGACAAGGCCTCACAAGTGTATAGGTAAGGAGAAAGAACCATTCAACTCTTTTCCTCTGGAAAACACCCTCGAGATTACATGGTTGAGCAAGTAAAGAGACCAGCAGTGTTTCATAGAGTGAAATTTAAAAGAGTGAAGCTTCTCAGATAAGTTCCTTATTTTGAGAATAGACAATAAACCCTTAGGTTTTTTCTCAAAGCTTATAATAGCCAGTGGGGAGAGTAAAAGAAACCACATGGCTGCCTCGGGAAGCATTCAATATGCATCCTGTACCTTATCAAACTGTCAAATATATCTTGCTTAACCAATGACCTTTACATTAAAATGCACTTTGCATTTTTTTAATAGTGGTTTACAACTTGTATTACAATTTTTAATTATAACATAACCTATAGTTTCAGTAGGATGTTCTAGTTCAAGTTTGGGTTAAACTTAGTTGTCAAAACCTTAGAGTCAAGAATCATCCTCAGTAAAGATATGAGTGTGACCCATTGCACTTGCACAAGAAAGATAAAGGTTCATGCATTAGCCTTAAAAGGCTAAGTAAGACTGTAACCTATCTCTTTCATAGCTCCCAGGTAAGGCAAATAAGAAGAAGAAGGAAACATCTTACAATAGGGAAACCAACAAAGTTCTAAAAGCAGATTCTTGCAACTTTTTATTATTAACCAGAATGTATGATGTAATATCGACACAAGGTCGTTAAACAAATCATGCTAATACTAACACTAACATAGGCACGTAAATATTGTAGACAATAATAAGTTCATCATCATTATGATAGAATAATTTTGAGGTATAACATCTCTCGAAATTATTTCCTAGGAACTTTAAAAGTTACATGCAGTAATTTTTTTTTTTTTTAATGAATTTTAGGGATGTTACATGTGGTATCAGAGCGATTTTCCAAATGCTGGGTTTAACTGGCTCACTCACATACAAGTAAGAAAACAAATATACTGATTTTATTTACATTTATTTCTGTACAGAAATATAAAATATGTTTTGCAGGGAAATGGAAAGTGTTGAAGCATCTGCTGAAAATGGTTCTCAACGCAACAATCCATACAACATTTACATAGAACTGAATAATCCAAGGTTACTAGAAACAATTAAGGAGTTAAAATATGAACTGCAAACTGTAAAAATAGATAATGAAATAAGTCTAGAAATGAATCAGATGTTATTAGACAATATGCATAATAGAGGAAACGATAAGCGAAATGTTTATGAAACTGATTCTGAAACAATGTCTTACAAACATAAAGGAAAGAAAGAAAAATATTCTGATAGTGAATCTTCTTCAGAGGTTAATGAAAGGTCACATAGGGGAAGTTATAAATACATAAGTGACAGTAGTGAAAGTGACCGTAAACCTAGGAAAAGAAATTACAAACCCTATGAAGAAATTTCTGGGGAATTTAATAAAATAAAATCCTCCCATGTTTAACGAAGACGTAGAGAAAGGTGAAGAAGCAGAAGCTTGACTATCATGAATGAATAAATATTTCCATATTTACAACTATTCTGACAGACTAAAATCCCAGATGGCTATTTACAATTTAACTTGAAAAGTCGGTATCTGGTGGCAAGACATAAAAAGGGTAAAAAATATTAAGGAGAAGTACGTAACCTGGATATTTTTTAAAAGGTATTTTAAAAGGAAGTTTTTATCTGAATAATACGACGAGAAAATAGCTAAGGAATTCTATGAATTCAAATTGGTTTCAATGTCAATGAAAGAGTTAAGCAACAAATGTCTAAGTCTGTTAAGAAATGTACCTTAAATAATTGATGGAAAGCGTAAAATACAAAGATTTTTAAGCTATTTTCCCACTAGCTTCAAAGATAGGATTGAGTTTGATAATCCAAATACTCTTGAGGAAGCTATGAGAAAATCTTATTTATGTTATGAATAGAGTAAGAAAAGAGAAAGTTTACCTAACTGGAAAAATAAGAAGAAAAGTCACTTTGACTAGAAGAGAATAGGGTTTAAGTCAAATAAGATTTTTGGGAATAAATATCAGAATTTATCTAGGAATAACTATCAGAGAGAAGAATTTAAAAATAGAGTACCACAAAATGCTACAACACCAAAAAGTAGGGATATGCCTAACCACTTTATTAAAAATAATGAACATAAGGAACCTGTCAAGTTCTGGGAATCTCAGGGGACACATTATGACAAGTACTGTCTGAACCAAAAAGGGAAATTCAACAATGTACACACTATCTAGGAAAAGGAAACAGTTGGATATGTGCTGAATGAAATGCCTAGAATAAATGCAGATCTAGAGAACCGACAGGCAGACCATCAGACTTCCATGGTGGAAGTGCAAGGTATGATACATAACCAGTCTATTTCCATCTTGATTTATCTAGGTTCTAGTTTAAGTTATATATCTCCTAGGATAGTGGGAAAGTGCAGTTTAAATTTTAAAAAGTTTGAAAAATCATGGCTGGTCTAGTTAGCTACATTAACTAAAAGAAAAGTGGTCAATTATGTTAAAAATTGTAATTTGCTTATGAGTCAGTTTGAAAATTAGGATGAGTTAAATGTGTTACCATTAGGATATTATGATGTCCTAATAGGAATGGACTAGATGGAAAAACACCAAGTCATTTTAAACTGTTTTTAGAAAACTTTTACTTGTTTAAATAATAAGGGAGAAAGAATTACAGTCACCGGAATACCTAGGAAAATTTTGCTTAGACAAATCTCATCCTTATAGATGAAAAAGGTTGTAAGAAAAGGTTGTAAAGTCTTTTATATACACATAATAAATAATGAACAAATTGGTAAATAAGATAAGCCAGGATTCGAGGATATTCCAATCCTCCAAGATTTTTTAGAGGTCTTCCCGAATAAATTCCAAGATTACCTCCCAAGAGAGATTTGAATTTTACAATCAAATTAGTACTAGAAGAGGTACCTAATTCGAAAGCTCATTATCGAATGACGATATTTGAGCTGAATGAATTAAAATTAAAATTACAAGACTTAATAGACAAAAAATACATAAGACCAAGTGTATCCCCTTGGGGAGCACCGATTCTTTTTGTTAAAAAGAAAGACGGTACCTTACATCTATGTATAGACTATGGTTAACTTAATAAAATGAAAAATAATAATAGGTATCCTCTACCTCTCATTGATGATCTATTTGATAAGATACGTGAAGTGACAATATTCCCAAAATAGACTTGAGATATAGATATCATCAAGTAAGAATTACAGATGAAGATATGTTTAAAACTTCTTTCAGAACTAGATACATACACTATGATTTCATGGTTATTCCCTTTGGGCTAACTAACGCTCCAGCAACCTTCATGTGCTTAGTGAACATCGTCCTAAGTAAATACTTAGAAAAATTCGTAGTCGTCTTTATAAATGACATTAATTTATTCTAAAACAAAAGAAGAACATGACAAATACCTGCAGATAATACTACAAGTGTTAAGAGAACATCATCTGTATTCTAAGTTCAACAAATGTGAATTTGATAAAGATAAGATATAATATCTAGGGCACGTAATATCCAAGGAAGGGATATCGGTAGACCCGGATAAAATAAAATCAATAATTGATTGGCCTGTTCCCAAGGACGTAACTAATGTATGATCCTTTATGGGAATAACACGTTATTACAAAAAGTTTATCGAAGAAATTTTGAAAATTACAAATCCTATAACATCATTATAGAAACAAGGTAAGAAATTTGTTTGGGATAAAAAAATGCGAAGAAATTTTTAATAAATTAAAAGGATTATTAACGAGTGCACCCATTATAAAAATGATAGATCCAGACAAGGATTTCGTCGTATGCACTAATGCATGCAACAAAGGTCTGGGTGGAAAATTGACACAATAAGGTAATGCAATTGTGTATGAATCAAGGACATTAAAAACTCACGAAAGGAATTACACAACTTATGAATTAGAGTTGGCTTCCATAATCCATGATTTAAAAATGTGGCACCATCACCTAATAGGTAAAATATTTTTGCTAATGTCCAATAACATAAGCCTAAAATACCTGTTTGATCAACAAAATTTAAATGAAAGGCAAGCTAGATGGTTAGCTTTCCTTAGCGAGTATGATTTTGAAATCAAACAAATTAAAGGGAAAGAAAATAAAGGGGTTAATCCCTTAAGCAGAAATGAAGTAACAAGTTTTATAACTTCCCTTAGTAGTTATAAAACTTATTTAGAGGATACATTGGAACAAGGAATAAAACTGGACACAGAATACCAAAGTTTAAAAGAAAAAGTAACTCATAATGCATCTGAAAATATAAACACAGATTACAATTTTAATGAAAAATTTCTAATGTTGTATAAAAATAGACATTATGTGCCAAATATACCGTAATTTAAATGTTGATTTTGAATGAAGTTCACAAAAGTCCTTATTTTGGAAATCTGGGATATCAAAAGATGATAACAATATTGATAAAAGAGTATTTTTGGCCTAATATGAAAAATGAAGTTGTTGAATTTTTATCTAGGTGTATAGAATGTCAGCAAGTTGAATTTGAACATCAACACCTAGAAGGTCTTATACAACCATTACCAATTCCAAATTGGAAATGGGAAGTCACCAATATTTATTTTGTAACTCATTTACGTAAAACCTAGAAACAAAATGATTCAATAATGGTAGTTGTGGATAAACGAAGAAGGAATCACACTTTCTACCTGTGAAAACAAATTATAAAGATGATAACATTGCTGACATCTTTAAGAAATAAATATTCTGTTTGCATGGAATTCCAAAGGAAATAATTTTCGATAGAGATCCTAAATTTACTG
>LPNX010343989.1:0-53851 GCA_001517045.1 Pseudotsuga menziesii | reverse complement strand
GATATTTCTATTAATAAGAATCAGAGATTACAAGTGACAACCTCTGATGGCACGTCTGCGAATCGGAGAAACTGAATCCCCCACTTGGGCCTCCACCACCTAAATCCTCCATCACTTTGATAGCAAGCTTACTAACAAAGGGCAAGCTTGGGAAGAACACAACAGTGCTCCAAGGGACAAAGGGATGCAGACTCAAGCATAAAGTTCTGGCAACAATGGACTATAATTTCGATGCTCTCAATTTTCTCTTATGCTTTCAATGTACCAAGGGGTTCCTTATATAGCTTTTCAAAGGGATATTGAAAGGTTGAATCCATGCGATCTCAAGGCATATGGAAGGATAGGAGTCATATGAGTCGGATCCAAGTCAAGGAAAACTCCAAAATGTTTTGGACTATGCACACATCCCGATGTACGCGACTATCGAGGGAATACCCGCGTATGTACGCGGTTATCGGGGAAAAAGCCGCGTATATCAATATTCTAATGTTTTTAGGGATGATCAAGGTAACATCAAAAGATATAAAGTGGTCCAAAGGGGCTAATGAGTCTGCAGCGGGACAAGGGAAGGCCATACAATGTGTGATTCACCTAGTGTGGTGAAATCCGCTATAACATTTACTCGTAATATTCGGAAATCTTTGTTTAAAGGACTAGATACTAAATTGAATTTCAATAATCCTTATCATCCGCAAACAAATAGACAAACAAAATGAGTCAATCAACTACTAGAAGATATGTTACGAATGTATGTTAGAGACTATCCCAAGAAGTGGGAAGACTATTTTCACTTAGTTGAATTTTCTCATAATAACCATTATCGAGTTTCAACAAAGCTTAGTCCTTCTGAAATATTATATGGTAGAAAGTGTAACACTCCTATTACATGGAGTAATCTAGTAGAAAGATTGATGTTAGGACCTGACATGTTAAAATAACTGAAATTAAGAGTGAAACAGGTACAAAGCAATTTGAAAACTACTCAAGATAGACAAAAGAGTCATGCCAACCTTAGAAGAACTCCGAAGTAATTCCATGTAGGTGAGCATGTGTTGGTTAAGGTGAAACCCAGAAATAACTCCTTTAAACTAGAAAGATGTGCTAAATTAACACCCAGGTATTGTGGACCATTCGAACATTAGAGAAATTTCAACTCAAAATGGGCCTCCTAAAAAAATTAATAAAATAATAGTTAAAATAATAAAATAATATTTATTAATTTTGGAGGAAGAAAAGAAAAAAACTACTTTTTTGTTTGTATTTTCAACATATCTCCTCGTGTTTTTACTCAAATTTTGATCGGGAGAGCTCATTGGATGCAGAATTAAATTTCACATCCAACAAGTACCCACTCGACATACTTTTGACAAACCCTGTTACCCTAAAAATTAGAAATACCTGAAAAAACATGATGATGATGTCATCATCACATTTTTTCAGATATTTCTTGTTTTTGGGGTGGCGAGGTACATAAATAGTATACCGAGTGGGTACTTGTTGGATGCAGAATTCAATTCCGCATCCAACGAGCTATCCCAATCGAAATTTGAGTAAAAACACAGTGACATATGTCGAAAATAAAAACAAAAAAAGTAGTATTTTTATGATACCTATCCCCAAATTTATATTAAAAAAGTGTTTAAGACCTATACGATATTTCAAATTTAAAACAATTTCATTTTCTAGCACATGGTGACATGGAATTTGAATTAGAGTTAAAAGGCCCATTTTGAGTTGAAATTTCCTCTAATTATATTGGCAAGAGTGGGGCCAGTGGCATATCAAATAGCCTTTCCACCTAATCTTAGAATACATAATGTTTTTCACACTTCTATTTTTAAAAAATATGTACACGATGCTACTAATGTGATTGACTAGAATGTAATTCAGGTAGAACCAGAAGGAAATTTTTCGGTGAAACCAGACTGTATTCTCGATAAGATGGAAATTTTTCTCTAGAATCACACTATTAGACAGGTAAAGGTGCAATGGAAACACCTTATTCCATATGAAGAAACCTAGAAATTAGAAAGCGATATGCAGGTGGCATATCTGGCTTTGTTCCAACAAGACTCGGAATTACTTAAGCAACATCGAGGACAATGTTGAGCTAGAGGGGGGGGTGATTGTAACATACCCAGAACTGAAAAATAAATATTTGTTATTTATTTCAGAAAAGCATTATGTTAAATTTATTGTAAGTTTTTATGACCAAGTTCGTCAAGGATGACTGTAATTGAAGAATTATTTATTTTTAATAATTAATAAGAAGAGACACCTATCCAAGCGAGACTGTTAAATGAGTGTTCACTGACCCACTAGGACGAATGAGCAGCTATAGAAGGCTAGTTGACAAGTGGCAGCACTAGCATTTTACTTTCTAGCTGCTGCAGGAGCATAATCCCTAAAAACATGGAAATGTTCCTTGAGAGGGGAAATTGAGATGGTGGATCATTTAATTCTAAAACTGACCCAAATACCTAGGAAATCTTATAAATACCATCAAATTAAGTAGGAGGATCACCACCCATTCTGATTTCTAAGGGAATGAACCTTGTGACTGTTGCAAAATGAAAAGTCAGGCACACAAGGAATTTGATGAGGGGATAGCTAAAGGGATTTGCTGAGATAAGTCTACTACTGAGTGCAAAGTTGCAACAAGTTTTTTTGTGGGCTATATTCAGAGGTCTTCGTCCTAGTGGTCCAGTGAACAAGATCGGGGGTCTTAAGCAAGTAATAATTGGCTGCTTCAGGAGAAGGGTGGGTGCAAAAGTCTCCTTTGGGTGTTGTCCCCTTTCTGCATATCATGCAGGTTCAACTGTTATTTAATTTTGAATATGTATATTTATTTGAATTATGTTAAATAAATTTAATGGAATGATTGGATATGTTATGTACTCTAGACCTCAAAGCTATTAGAGAAACTACATTTCTTTTTATTTTCTTATATGTATTTCCTATCTGAAATGTGCTTCTGAATAGGTTGTTAGCCATAGAGTTTTTATTACTTCTAAAGAAAACAAATATGAAAACTAGTATAGTATAAGTTATAAGTTAATTTGTTAAATTAGTTAGATTAAAACTATAGTTTTCCAGTTCTTGGAATTTTAAGTACTTTTATCTCAGCTCTCTTTAAGTCTATTTCTGTATTTCATTGGCAATCTAGCTCTTAAAAGAACTAACCGTTATTTATCTCAATAAAGACCTTCAAAAACCACTTATGAGAGCTATTACAGAAGGTAATATAATGTTCATAGTTGTTATGGAGATTACCATAATATAGGTATTTAAAATTATAGATATATGTATATAGTATTATAATAGACTAATAACTCATTCTAAGAACAAAGCTCTGCAATAGCTCTATAAATTAATTAGGGTTTGAACGAGTAATAGGAGATAAGTTTATAACATAGTAAATTCAAAACTGGAACTAAATAATAACCAAGCTAGTTTCCACAGAGATTTCTCCTATTAAAGGCTTTGCAAAACTTTTAATGTTAAAAAGAAAACACCAAATTGAGATTATCGATAGGCCAAAGCACTGGTTATAGGCTATAGGCCAAATTTGTGTTGGTTTCTGCAACAATTTTTGCTCACAGAAAGAAAAGTTATAATAGCCTTAGGGCATAAATTATTTTTCTTAAAAATCCGAATCGTGATCCTACCGACAGTGGCTTCACATGTTTCTCTTAAAAATGATATGACAGAGTAACAGCTACCATGGCTACTTTGTCTTCTGTAACAGCCTCATGTCTACTTCGTTTTATTTTAAAGTAAATAACAAACTACACAGATGAGACCAAACTTGAGACTGAAACCCTGATGGGTCGGTTCAAGTCATCCAAACCTCTACTAGTAAAAATTAATAATGTTTATCTATGATAATGGCCTTGCGACCCTTATGTTTTATAAACTGAAACGATAGTATAAAATCCATTTATAACAAATACAAACTGTAATAAAATCGAATCGAGAAGAAGATCGAAATAGCGATTATCTAGGGAAACAAGTATATAATTAAAATGACTATGTCTCAAAATAAAAAACTAGGACTATAAACATAAACACCTCATGGGTCACCTTTTCATAACTTGTAAATATTAAAGTTAAATAGTAAAAATACTAGGTTTTTCAAGTGGCTCTATGGCTCTTGTTCCAGATTTGGTTGCAATGTGAAAAATGCCTTGCGGCCGCAACACAATATTGCATAAAAAATGAATTTAATGGTTAAGATAGGCATATAATCCTCACCACCTTACTAACAATCAACATATTTTTCCATAATCCTTTCAACTCTCAGTCCAAATCGATCATGACAGTAAGAGCCTCATGGCGATAATTATTTTACGAACTAGAAAACAATGAGTAAAACTAATATACAATTATAGGGAATTTATACATAGTCACATTGATGGACAAGCAAACCACTCCACAAACGTAATATCAAAGGTTAAATTCTATTGTAAATCAGAAAATAAAACTTGAACAATAAAACAACATAGTATTCTTGTTACCACATCAAGTCTCTTTTACAAATGCCTCATGACTCCTCAGTTTTTACAGCATTACAAATTGTAAACGAAATGGAATTTTTTATTAAACAAAGCAAAATGCATCATAAACACAACATCCATTTTATAAACAAAATAGGGAGATCATACAAACCCTCATGGGTCCCTCATAATTTAAGGAATTATTTATAGAGATAGTTGTAGATTGTTTTCTCTCAAAAACCCTGTCATAACATCGAAATAGATAGAAAAATCGAAATAAAGATACATTAAACACCATATTTATAAAAAAAAAGTGGCATAGTCGTAAGACTCCACCGACAACGAATTCTTTACATTTCCAAGTTACCAAAAGTATACATAGTCACTTGGATAACTAAATAAACAAGGTAACAGTATCGAAACCCTTAGGGGTTCTTACAAAGTTAAGTAAAAAGAGGATTACAATATTAAAATAAGTAACTATCAAAAGTGGCATAGTCATTTAAGACTCCACGGGCGATGAAGAATCCAATACATTATTAGGTTTTATTACCAAAGGAACATTATCACTTCAACATAAATGAACGAGAACATAAATGAAACCTGTTACCACCTAAGTTTTACTTAGTCGTGTTTTATCAAGTAATCCTGGTGAACCAAACAAGGATAACTTTTTTGGACTTCAAAAGACCTTCGGAAGTGCTTGTTGTACTATATCACATGTTCATACCCCATGAGGGAATTGTAATAAATGTTCTACCATGATAGTGTTTGTAAAAGACTCAGTCTATTAGACTTTATTTGTCAATCTGATCAGCCCAGGGTGTTTTTCCTCTTGGTTATTATTGGTTGTTGAATAATTGACTTATAATTTATGAGTTTTTCACTCAATACCTCCAAAGTTGGGGTGGTCAGCATGGAATTTAGGCCTATTGAGGTTATTAGAGTCTATGTGTCAATGTATAGACATGTTAGGTATCATGGTCGAGTCATATGAACATGTCTAAGTTCCCATAGGTTTTAATTTTTTTAAAATTTTAATTTTTCCACAAAAAACTTAGGCTATTTTATAATAGTCTAATTGGAAAAATTGGTTTTGTAATAAAAGTGGGCCAAATAATCAATTTCAGTCATGGGGGTGGCTCATTTTCAAGCTAAGAGCACCCAGTAAACCTATAGACCCACTATTTCCTAGTTTTGAGTGATTTTCCATCACTCAGGTCAGAAAGCCCCCAAAAATCAATTATTGATTATTTTAATTAATAAATTGATGAATAATGGAGCAAATCCAAAATCCTAGATCAATGGATTCTCAATCGATTTGATTGAAATCAGTCTCATCGACACTAGATTGACTGGTTCTAACAAATTCTTGACTGAAGGAGGTGATTTGGGTGGATCCAGAGTTGACCTTCAACTTCCTTTATGGGGAATTGCGTCCTCTCTCTCTCCTCCACATGTGTGGGCTCTTCTAGGAGCTTTGTGGTTGATGATTCACTCAGCAGTTCGATGTGTTAGCTCAATCGACCCCCTGATTAACATTCAAACTCATTAGAAGCTTAGTTCAGCTTCAGATCAGTCATTGATGGACTCTCCTTTAGTTGCGATGGTCTATCTCCTTGGGATTTTCACCCCCTCTGGGCTGGGGTTTCAATTTTGTGTATAAATAAAGCATGGTTGCCTCCTTTCCAAGTTAGTAAGATTTGGATTGAGGGGCTATTGTTTTTGTAATACTATGCAATATCTTTTGCTGTTGGAATAAAGTGAAGCTTTGAAGGCAATATGGTGTCATGTCATTGTATGTGTGGATGAGCATTGCCATGTTTTATTGAGGTAACATGTATCTATGTTCATAATTTGTTGATTGTTTGTGGATTCATTGCTAAGATTGATAATAAGATTATTATAATATTGATAGGAAAGGAGTTTGTTAATAAGTTTATTGGCCATCTCTTTCCTTTTTTATGCATGTTTAGAGATCTAGATTCAACATGTTTTATAAGTTTATATGCATGTTATTCTGAAATCTCTATGTATGTATTAACCGGATCTAACAAGTATTTTAGCAAGTCTTTGGATTCAGTTGCAAGTTCCTAGCTTGGAGAGGATGCTGATCTAGTTTTCTTCTTCACTCTCTCCAAAACCATTCAATGGCATAATCCCTCAACATTCCATCGAAAATCCCCACGATTGATCTTCAAGGCTTCGAGCAACAAATGCTCTTCTTTTCCTCTTCCTCCTTCAAAATTTTCCAAATATTAACTAGTTACTTTGGTTGCAAGCTTTGTTATAATTTATATCTGTCATATTAAATTAAAAATTACATAGATCTACTATTTCAAAGCTCATATTCTAGATCTCATTTCTGAAAAGTATCATTAAGCATTCTAGATCTAGATTAGGGAAATCGTCTGTTTTGCATAACAATTTAAAGAGAATCTGTAGGTTGCATGCTCTAGATTTTATTTTCTATTTTAAAAATATTAAATCCAGAAATCAGTGCATATTTCATTGGCTGCACAAACAAGAATCCAATATCCCAAGGAAATCTTGCTTTCCTTGGTTCCTTTTTCACCGGTTTAGCTAGTTTTAACTTAGTTTTGTTTGAGTTAAAGCAGGCTGACCCAAAGGTACTCTTAAGGTGATTTTTGGCCTATTTAATTCTAACATACTTACTATATTTTATTAGGAATAAAAAAAATAATAGAAGCTGCTATTCGAAAGTGGCCTCGGGATCGTTCAAATCCCCCAGGGGTCTCCCCTTTGACTGAAATCTTAAAATTTTGGGAAAGTTGTAAGATCTTGGTTTCATACCGTATAAGGACCAAGAGGATTCTGATATTTCAGTTTACTAATATTGTAACCAATAATAATAAAAGGAAATTTTTTGTTAGTAGGCTCTTTTGAGCCCGCTCCCCATCCCCCCAGGGGGGATCCACATCTATTTCATTTTTTTGCATTTTTTCCTTTTTTATGTTCTAGTTTAGTATTGTCATGTAGGATTGCATAATTTGATAATATTTGGCATTATTCCATATTTTCTATTCAAAATTAATCATACTACTTGGCCCACGACTTCCTGATTGACCCGCAAGGGGAAAGAGATGCGTGGTAGGACTAATTAGAAAAACGGTGTTGTGTATCTCTGATTCCATTTTTCATTCATTGTTTTGATAATCATAATAAAATCAACCCGTCCTTGATTCCCCATTTGAGGTCCACTTGGACCGAAAGAGGTTCCTAGAGGGTTTTCTTTTTAATAAGAACGCCTCTTTTAAAATTTACTAAAAATAATGAAGACTCAAGTGTGTATGCTCTATACTTGGCTGTGGTTCATCCGATCAATTAAGCTACATCAAAATCACTTGAGTGACTAGATTAATTAGTCTTCACCTCCTAAATTAAAAAAATATCAAGAGAAAATCCAACGCCTCGAACGAACTATAAACGGTGGAAAAATAACCAAAGGAGTGGGAACAACTGGAAAGTGACCTCGAGGCGCCAATCTCTGTCACACTCTGATGGGTGTGTTACGAGAAATAGTCTCTAAGACTCTGTTCTAGCCCACAAACACCTTGCATGTAGTCGTGAAAGTTCACTTTTAGACATACTCCAAGTACCCCTCGGGTATATCTAGAGTCCCCTTTTCACCTAATTTAATTCATCAAGAGACATTTGCAAAACATTCATTCAAGTGCATGCAAGAACATTATTTTCTCTATTGACTCCATTTAAGGAATTCGTGATTTATTTGATCATTTCTTTCAATTATATATATATATATATATATATATATTGAGTATCATTACTGTGCTTATCTTCTTTAAATCTTGCATCTTGTTATGTTTTGTTTTCACTGGTTAACTTCAAAACTCCTAAACAACTTAATCATTATAACACTATCACACTAAGAAATTAGCCTTAGTAATTTAATAGGGTCTACCCCCCTTGGCTTTGTTAGGAGTTAGTCTGAACGAAGGAGTCTAGAACAAGGTGAGAACCTTGACTCGAGACTTGCCCCCAAGGACACATTGAGTGGCTTGATGATTTCTGCCATGTAACCCAAGTGTGTGAAAGGCAACAACACTCTTTGGCGCCGTTACCAGGGATAAATATTTTTATTCCCAGAGTATAACTTTTTTTTTTCTTCCTTTTTTATTTTTTCTTTGTTTGATGAATGCTTAGAGTAGATCTTTAATTTTCATCTGGCGAATCCACTAACTTTTTTCAATTTTTATTTTTACAAAGAAAAGCAAAAAGTAATTTTTGTGAGAGTTCTTAAATGTATATTTTAAATCTCACATGGAGACTCCATTGAAGGGATAAATATCCTGTTATCTCATAAACTTGTGAAGTTTTTTTGTATGTAGATGAGCCCATGCGACATATTAAAACCTTTAAAGCTCATCACTTAAAAACTCCACCTATTCAGTACAAGGTTTAATGGTTATATCAAATGCATACTCTTAATTTTTGATATGGATGAATTAAGGGAGTAGTATGGTGCCCAGATAATAGGACTTTTTCAGCCTATCGATTTCTCAAACATCCCAGGTTTTCTTAACTGTTGTGATGGTGTGGGGGATGCATTTAAATGGCTTCCAGTATTTCATGGAAATTATGGTGATTTGGCCATCTGGCATGTCAAGTCTTTCCATCAGTTGATGGCTGATTCCAATGTGGTTCATGAAGACAATATGATGGAAATGTTTGCTAGTACTTTTCAGGGTGTGGCCTGTTGTTGGTTCTATCAGGGCCTTCCTAATAAATGTATAACCTTATTTCCAAGCTTCCTTTGGATGTTTTTAGAGCAGTGGCATGATGGTAGGGGTAGTATGAATGGTTTGAAAAAGTTTCTTAGAAAGATATTTACCTTGTACCTATTTGGGATAGAGTATCACATGAAAACAAATGATGGACCTTTTGTCATGATACAAAGTATTGAAGACCTGGAATCACTTCTTGAACATTTAAGTGAATAGGAGATTCATGATACTCCCATCAAAGAGCATCCTAGTAGTTATTTAAGAAATGAAGCATATAAGCATCTTTTGAAAGAATATAAGGTATCTCTTATTACACGGAAAGATTCTGAAGATGGGAATATCCATGGCAATCATGTTGAAGAGCTTCACAAGGAACCTATGATTGAACACATCGTTGAAGACTCTCCTCATGTCACCATAACTGAAAACATTGAATATTTGATATTTTCTCAAGATTGTTGCAATGCTTGTCCAAAAATCCCTCATGAGGAAACCATTACAAATATCGACACTTATGAAGAAGGTTATGATGTGTATGATGATACTCCTCTATGTTCATCACGTAGGGATGAAGTTTTGGAAAGTTTAAATTCTCATAATATCTTTGAAACCAAAACTTTGAAGGATGATTATTATGAGTAGGAGGAGGGTAGTTATATCTCAGGATGTGATACCAGCAAGGAAGACTCTCTCATATCCAACATAGATGGGAGTGATGACTATTGGAATTTCATAGATAATTCAACTTGTGAAAATATTATTGAGAACCCCATCCATTATATGTCCAGCAAGGGGAGTGTCTATTTAAAAATTTATGGAAGTCCAATCTACGATACATCCATAGAGGGGAGCATGTATCTAGATACCTAGGAAAATATTAGTATGGAAGAGGAGCATTCAGAATTTTCACGTGATCATTCAGAGTCATATCATGCAGAGATGCATAAGGGTATCAATAATGAACACATTGAGAAGTAGTGTTGTGAAAATTCAGATGTGATGCAGTAAGTGGAATATCAGTCTCAACCATCTTCTTCACATGTAGAGGTTCCTTATGATTTGGAGCATCTTGGTGCTTATACAAGGAGTCATCATTCGGTAAGCCTTGATGATCAGTATGATGATATAGTTAGTCTACCTCATCATGCTGATTGGTATATCAGTCCTATCCAATCATGGATAGAAGCATCCTACACGAGCACATACCAATTTGGGAAGAAATTTAATGACTTTATTCACTCCTATGATTTCCCATCCATCCCACCCATTCCGAATCATGACACAGGTTTGCATTTTCTAAAGAAAGTATCCTTACTTTGGCAGGTAACCAAAGACAAGGAAATTTTTTTTTATGTTAATAAAATGCTGAGGTGGTTACATTGGAGAGTCTGATTAAACTTAACCCTTTTTATATCATGCTTAGAGTAGGAAAATAAGCTCCTTAAAAGAGAGCATTTAGTTTCTGCATTTCTGTTTTGTACTTAGATATAATAATAATAATAATAATAAGTTAGTGTTGGACACCCCATATGCAAGTTAATTACAGCTAACATACAGAGTGTTCAATATTTAATGTCAAGCTAGGGAAGTATTTTATTTCAAGGATAACATGCACTATATATGCTTAAACACTGAGTTGTTGTAACTAAACAATCATATTCTCTGCTCAACTATGCTCATCCCAAGGATCCACTTAACCTAGTTTACTCTCTAAAGAATACAGTCACAATTACCTTTTACTGTTCTTGATCTAGAATTGAAAGATTCAAGAAATCACATCTAGATTACTTTTGCAGAAAAATGAAATCCTGTTTACCAAACCATCTAATGATTCACCCAACTATCTTCATCTAATTATTCTAGAAGTACAGAAAACATGAATTGAATTCAATTATTCTAGAAATTTAAAGTACAGGAATGGAATTCTGCAATTACAAAAGCAAAGGAACAAACTGCAAGAATCTATAGAAACAACAATTGAAAGGTCTAGGGATGAAAAAGGCTATTACAGCTACCACACAATTGCATAAGGAACAATTACCTATACAGTCGACTGTCACACCATACCACTACAACTTTCCAAGAGATGCAATTAATAACACACTGTAAATCAATAACTGTTGCAGCTTACTATGAGGAAATGAAATTATCACAACATCACATGACAAAATAATTATAATTTTTTAATTTAACTCAGCAATCCCTGTGGGAAGGCGGGCCCATCCTTCACACAGAGATGCTGAAAGTAACGCACGCTAAAACACTGAGATCTAAAGTAACTCCTTGTATTAAAAAGGGAAGATAAATCACGCAACCTCAGTCACAGCTAATACAATAATTTGGTTAAGGGTTCAACCCTTGGCTCAGAATAGCTCCCCATATTTATACAATTTCAATCATAAAGTCCTGTCCCTATTATTGGGCAACCATGAAAATCTCTGATCTTCAGGCTGCCTCAATTACAATAACTATTACAGTTGTGGCAGGATGAGAGTAGAAAATATAGGGAAGCTATTAATTGACCCAGAAATAATGATCCTGATTGATTGAGCAGGTATCCCGCAGATCACAGCTACTTTTGAACAGTGGCACACGATCGCCTCCAAATCTGTCGCAATCTGTTGCAGCTACCCTTATACAGCTCACATGGAATAATACACTGGGGCTACGTTCTTTGGGAAACATTGGGATGGATGGTGATCATCTTTAGAAATGAATGTCCAGCCTCCCCTTAGCATGTTCAACCTGCTACACCTGCATTCTCTATATCTCAAAATACCTTTATAAACCATCATATGTTAGCATATCTTAATATATAGAGCCTTGATTACCACAATCCTAAGCATTGATAAAATAAGACAATGATTAGCCATACCTTTGTGACTTGAGGGGCAGAGTGAGGAAAAAACATATGTTTAGCATGCACAATAGGGTAGGATGGGGAAAAAAGAGGTGGATAAGGATGATAAAAAAGGGGCCATTTCTGGGCCCAACATCTCCCCCTAAATGTCCTGTTGCATGTCCTCGTGCAACAACCTCCATTATTCTGAATCTGAATCTGACACTATGCTTTGTTCATGGAGAGAAAAAAAGTTGTATGGAAATTCATATGTTCCTTCTTTTTCTATAAACCCCTTATGGACAACCCAATATCGCCAACATTTCTGCTCTTCTGCCCTGGTTAATGAGAAATCCTCCCTATATGGTTTTCCTAGCCACCAGATGAGAGGAAATTTAAATTTTAGTCCTATCCAATTAACTCCACATTCCCTTATGCATCGAACATAACCCTCAATCCTTGAAAGTGCTTGTTCAAAATTTGTATAACAGTAAGGGTCCCTATTTCTGAGGGTTGGAGATGCAACCTCCCATCTGTGCTTACTACCTTCCAAAGCTATTTTTTGATGTATGAAATATGGCTAGTACAAGTAGAAATAACCCCTTCTTATAGTTCCATTACATGCTGAGTTTAGATGGGGAATGAGAGTAGACTCTGATGTCGAGTAAGGAGAATACGAGGATTTTGAGGTTCACTCTAGATCCAAAGATTAGAGTGGGCTTCATTGTGAGAAAAAGTTTGGAAAGACCTTTCCCACTGAACATGATTGCTCACAAAAGAGGAAAAATCCCTTAGTTGAACATCGCTTGAAAAAGGAATAGGATTCGAATGGCGGTCCAAAGGACAAGCCATCTCATGCAAATAAATCTCACACAGCAAATTATGGTCCTCAAAATTACTTCTCAGAAACATTT
The DNA here is from genome assembly GCA_001517045.1 of Pseudotsuga menziesii. Classification (NCBI taxonomy): domain Eukaryota; kingdom Viridiplantae; phylum Streptophyta; class Pinopsida; order Pinales; family Pinaceae; genus Pseudotsuga; species Pseudotsuga menziesii. The sequence goes on along the minus strand of LPNX010343989.1, from coordinate 40,836 downwards.
CCAAGAATTTTGTTGAGGTTTCTATTTCATACGCTCTCCCTTCTTTCGCATCCCTTAATTTAAACCAAATAAATTTTTCAAATAAAAATACAGGGTAAGAGGAGAAGGGTACCCTGGTGCCTAATAATTCCTATGAAAGAGCATACATATGGTCTTTTTCCACCTGCATAGACTTGAACCTTTTCAGCTCCCTCAGCTCCTTATGTAGTTCTTCCTCATGAATTTTCTTGGTCATGACTTCTTCTGCCCATTTTTCCTTCAGTCGCCTTATGGTCTTTCTATGTTTAGCAAGGGAAACCATCCCTTCTTGGTATCTTTCCACCTGAATCGTCCATTTCGTTACTTCCATTCTCAGGATTGAGAGTTCTTCTGTAAGCTTCAGGATCTCTACTTCTTCAGGATGATCCTCCCTATCAAAATCCATATTAATAAAATTTTGAGGAAGTACGGCCCATACCTTATCACCTAATGTGCCACATTGGACATCCTGCACTTTTGAAGTTACTTCTGGGGGTGCTGGTTCTTGTGTAACAACATCCCTTCCTGGAATTTCTTCTACAACAACTTCAACCATGGGTATTCCTGAAATAACTTCTAGAGATGTTGGTTCTTGTGTAACAGAATTGTACTTATGGGGTTCTCCAGTGGTAACTTCGGTAGCTAATTGTGAGGATGTTGGTTCTTATGGGACAAATTCCTCCTCAATTTTAATCTTCTTATCTACCTGATTATCAGCTGCAATTTTAGCAGGGAAAAGTAAGGCTGCTGGTTCTTGTGTGATAGAGCCCTGTTCTTCTTTTTCCTCATGCTGCTGGGATTGTATGTCTTCTTCAATATGAATTTGTTCCACAATAATTTCAGTATCACCTAAGGATTGTGATTGATTTTGTTCATCCTCACCTAAATTCACATCAGGAATGATATCCAATTCAGGGTTGGCTTCTTGTTGCATCTCGAGAGTCTCTACTGAAATTTCCAAGGATGTTGGTTCTTGTGTAGCAACATCCTGGTTTACTTCATCTCCCTGTTGTTGTGATTCCATTTCTAATATCTTGGTGTCATGACACAATTTAGGAGTCATAGTGAAAATTTCTTCATTGAATTCCAGAATGTCTTGAATCCGTGGTTCTTCTTCCCTCATTTGGATGACCACTTGAACAAGAACATTCAAGGATGATGGTTCTTGTGTGTCAGCATCCTATTCAACCTCATCATTGTTCTACTGCTGTGGTTCCATTTCCATTATTTCTGTGTCATCAGAGGGTTTAGGGGTCATAGTGCAATCTTCCTCAACAAAATCAGGAATAACCTCATCCTCTAGTTCCTCTGTCCCAAATTTGGTGGTAATTTCAATAGGAATATTCAAAGATGCTGGTTCTTGTGTGACAACATCCTGCTCATATGCAACTTACTTTTCCTAGAGTTTCTCTTAAAGAGTCTCACCATATTTCCAATCAGGTTGTCCCTATTCATCCATAGCTGTAGGTGCATACTGATGTGTTGCAAAGGCACGAACTATGACCTTGTAACCTAACTCATCAAAGATTTCTCCACAGGAAGAACAAACCACTCTTTCTTCCTCATTACTACCCTCAGCAAGAATTGATCCTTCCAGTTGGTCTGCAACTTCAACCAATGTGTGCAGCTTCCTTTCACTATGTTTTCTGCATGCTTCCTTCCAATTTTCTAATTCCTTTCGGAGTGTTTGTAATTCCTCTTTTAATATCCCATTTTCAAACAGAATTCCTTCAATTTGCAATTCTTTTGTGATTGGTTCTTGTGGGGCATCAATTACTTTGGGTCTAAGAATGGGAACTCAATTTGTGCTTCTAGGGTTGCCCATCTTTCCCTTTCTGCTTCTACTACTATGACTGACCTGGTTCTTTTTCATATTATTGGTGGTGATGCCTTTATTTCATCTTTTGATATCCTCATTTTTCTCTGTGGTTCTGGAGTTTCTAAATTCACAGCTGATGTGGAAGGGATATCCCTAGTTCCGACATTTTCTTGTTATTCAGGATGTTCTTCCTCAATCAGGGTTCCTCCCCATTCAGGGGAAGATTCAATGGCCACCACCTCAGAGTTTTCTTCTGTTATCATAGCTCTAACATCTTCAGTTTCAACTGTCACATCATATAATGTTGCTACAGTTTCAACCTCTGCTGTCAGAGCTGCCCTAATATTTAGTCTTTCCATAGGGTTTTCTTGTACATCCTCTCCCAATTGTTTTGCTTGTTCTCCTGACTGATCCTCCGATCTAGTCTCATCTCCTTCCCCAACTAAATTGGAGGGACTTTGAACCTCCTATTTCTCTACATTTCCTCCCAACTATTGATTTAATGGCTCTTCTTGATTTTGAGCAGGCCCCATGAGTATAGGTACTTCCATTTCCTCTTCTATTGGAACACCGGGCAGAAGAACGGGTTCCTGAACTTGAGCTGTAAATTGCTCCCAGCTTTGGTTTTGTTGAGCAAGGGTTCATAAGATTATTAATTTAATGAGGCCATGGTGGGTAAGTGAAGAGAGTGGATGCTTGGCGGTTCAGACAAACCCTACCATATGATGTAAATCATTGAATAAATAAAATGGAATGTTTAGCAAAGCCCTGTGATGGAGATGAGATAATAAAGGAAATTTAGAGTGATAGATTTTTTGATACCTGCCTTCATAAATGATATACTTCTTGAGAAAAATTGCTACTTGATTCCATGGGCATGGAAGTGACTGTAATGTTATCCCCCCTGCGTGACGATTGAATGTGCTCCCCTTCCCTAAGAAAATCCTGTAGTGCTGCAAGATTGGGGGTTCTTCATCCAAACCAAGCTCTGCCCACCTGGGGAATACCAGTGACCTCAGGCACTATGGCTTTAGAGAATTCAATACACAATCCCCAAACCTCTAAGTGGGTTTCTGTAAGATTCAAGGAAAACTGTAAAGCTGTGTCATGGGGAAATCCATTCAGGCGTTGGAAGAATTCAATCCAACCCGCAGCTTGAAAGATAGCGAAAACTTCAGCATTTCATCTGAGTTCTCACATGTTTGGAGGTTCATACCGAGCTAGAATACCCATGTTTATCTGCCTTCAAAAGTATGTTGCAATCCGACAAATTACAGATTCTGACAATGGAGGTTAAAGCACAGAGTATGCATGAACTGCTGAGAGTGGATTTGGGTAAATTCGGAAAGTTTGAGCACATCAGATTATTTGGAATTTATCCCAAATTAGGAAAGGTGGCGGTTATCAGGTAACATATTTAGTCATTACGTCGCACGAGTGGAGAGCTAACGATGTAATAATGGGCACAGAAAGGAAGGTATGATTAATATTGTCAGATCTAGTTAATACTTAATCAAGTAGTTAATCAAAGCCATACCTTCAAAAATGCATGATGGATGATGTTATTTGGAGAATAGTAGAATGTGTGAGGTGCAGTCATTAAATGTAAACATTATTACAGGGGTGCTGTAATGACCTTTTCCGCCAGCGAACCAAAAACCATTGTATCAAATTGGTGGAAAACATGATGAGTGCTGGAGTATAAATCGAATTGTTAGCATCAGGAATCGGATCCATATATGGAGGAGTTGCTAACCGCGGTTGCAAAGAGTTCTTCCAATAACGGAGGAATCATAGTCGCAGGTCATAAATAAATCAAACAGTTTAGCACAGTCGCGGCCTTGGATTATAGAAAAATTAGCCAAGTTTAGTGGAGTCACAGCTGCCAGAAAAGGTGTCGCAGCTGCTGGAAAAGGTGTTGCAGCTGCCAAAAAAGATGAAAAATGCATTAAGCTGATGGAAGTTGATGGTGTTGTAGCTACCGAAAAAGGCGTCACAGCTGCCGAAAAAGATGAAAAATGCATTAGGCTGACGGAAATTGACGGTGTTGCAGCTACTGGAAAAGGTGAAAATGGACAAAAGTAAAACAGTGTCGCAGCTGCCGAAAAGATGAAAAAGGCATTAGGCTGACGGAAGTTGACGGTGTTGCAGCTTCTGGAAAAGGTGAAAATGGACAAAAGTAAAATGGTGTCGTAGCTATCAGAAAAGATGAAAATGGACAAAAGTAAAATGGTGTCAAAGCTGCCAGAAAAGAATAAGGGAGGGAGTTTTATGGTGTTGCAGCTGCGTGAAACATGGTAAAAGAATGTGTTGTGGCTGCAACAGATTTATTCAAGGAATTTTCTTTTGGTGCAAGAATTTACAGAAGAACGACACTGGTCACCAGGCCCAATGATGACCACCGCTCCTTAGGTGCTTCCCTGCACATTTCATAAAAAAAAAACAGATCAAGTGCAAAAGAAAAAGATAACAATAGCAAAAACAAACAATTTATTTATGTACAAAAATTCATATGATATTTATAGCGATTAACTAAGGATTGATAGGGGTAGAAAAAAACTCTTGCCCTTGTGCTAGCTGGTAGTCTGGATCAGCTGCAATCTGTGAGGTAAATGCGTCCTCTGAAATGGGCTTATGGTACAGTCGCAGCCTGTGACCATTAGAAAATAATGGTGTGCAGTTCTCATCAATGGTTACCAGGCGGACCATACCATTATCAAATACTCTGGGTACTAGCTATGGGCCCAACCATCTTTTGCGTAGTTTACCCTTGAAGTCTCTTTTGAATCTTGAATCGTATAATAGTGCCCAGTCCCCCTCACAGAAGACTTTCTTTTTGATGAATCAGTCATGCCAATTGGATAACTGTTGCTAACCAGTAGTTTGATCTACACTGGCTAACTGTTTCTCGTCAAGTTCGTTTAATTGATTCAATCTTCTCTTCTGGGCTTTGGTTACATCTAGGTTTACCTCTGTGGCTGTCTTCAAAGTATTAATTTCAAATTCAATTGGGAAGACGACACTTTTCCCATTCACCAAGTCGTAAGGAGAGAAACCTGTAGTATTTTTCCAAGTGGTACAATATTCCCTCAATGCTTCCGAAATTCTATGAGCCCAATCTCTACGATGGCTCTTGACCATCTTGGTAAGAACAACTTCAATGAATTTGTTAGTGCTTTCCACCTGGCCATTGGCTTGGGGATGGCAGGGTGAAGCTATCCGATGTTGCATATGGTACTTCCATATCAGAGCTTCAAATTGATGTGACACAAACTGCGGTCCTCCATCGGTAACCACTTCCTTGGGTACCCCAAAATGGGTAAATATTTCACTATACAGGAAATGAATCATAGCTTGGTCATTGTCTTTCACCAAAGCCATATATTCTACCCATTTCGTCATGTAGCCTTTCTGCTTGGAATGAGGGATGATAGGACCAATAAAATCTAAATCCCACCTATCAAAGGGTTAAACCACTAATTATGGTTGAAGAGGCATTTGAACTAATCTATTGGGTTGGCCCATCCTCTGGAAGCTATCACAAGACTGGACATATCTTTTTGCATCCCTGAAAAGGGTCAGCCAATAGTAGCCCATTCTCAGTGCTTTATGTCCTATCCTTCTGTTTGCAAAATCCACCCCACAAGGATCATCATGTTAGGCCTTCAAAATATCAAATATTTCATCTTCTCTTACACACCTTCTGATCTCAAGATCAGGGCTTGTGTAGAAGAGATGACCATTTACCCAACAATACCCATTAGAGGAAATTTCAACTAAAAATGGGCCTTTTAACTTTTATTCAAATTCCATGTCATCATGTGTTAGCCAATGAAATTGCTTTAAATTTGAAATACCATATAGGTCTTAAACATTTTTTAATATAAATTTGGGGATAGGTAGCATAAAAAAAACTATTTTTTTTGTTTGTATTTTTGACATATCTCCCCATGTTTTTACTCAAATTTCGATCGGGAGAGCTCGTTGGATGCGGAATTAAATTCCGCATCAAACGAGTACCCACTCGGCATACTTTTGACGGACCCCGCTACCCCAAAAACAAGAAATACCTGAAAAAACAAAATGATGATGTCATCATTCCATTTTTTCAGGTATTTCTTGTTTTTGGGGTAGAGGGGTCCATCAAAAGTATGCTGAGTGAGTACTCGTTGGATGTAGAATTTAATTCCACATCCAACGAGCTCTCCCGATCGAAATTTGAGTAAAAACACGGGGAGATATGTCAAAAATACAAACAAAAAAGTAGTTTCTTTATTTTCTTCCTCCAAAATTAATAAATATTACTTTATTATTTTAACTATTATTTTATTAATTCATTTTAGGAGGCCCATTTTGAGTTGAAATTTCCTCTAATGTGGCACTTTGCTGAATAATTTTCCTTTTTTCTCTTTTGGACAAATGTGTTGGAAGCTTTCCTGCAACCAAGTAATTAGCGACATCTACATACCAAAAGGAGTGATCTGAAACTCCAAATACGTGTTCATCTAGAAAAGAGTCCTCAACATGCAAATTATCATCATTGTTAGTGAAACAAGATAAGAAATTAGCAACAATATTTTCTCTTCCAGGTATTTCTATAATGGTAATATCAAACTCCTGTAATAATAAAAGCCATCTAGTCACCTTGGCATTAGTAACGGGTTTATTCATTAGATATTTGATGGTCGAATGGTCAGTGTGCAGAAATGTAGGATATCCAGTAATATAATGTCAAAATTTGTTAATGGACTAAACAATGGTTAAGAAATCCTTCTCGATGACAGTATAATTAAGTTCAGCAGGGGCTAAGTTTTTACTAATATAATAAACTACATAAGGTACTTGACCATCCTACTGTCCTAAAACTTCTCCAATGGTAGTATTAGAAACATCTGAAGAAATGTGGAAGGGAAGAGTCCAATTGGGTCCTCTTAAGATGGGAGTTGTGGACAGCTTCTCCTTAAGTTTAAAAAATGTTGTCTGGCATGCCTCATTCCAAACAAATTGCACGTCCTTCATTAACAATGAAAACAAAGGAAAGGAAAGTTTGGAAAAGTTTTCTATAAATTTTTGGTAATATCTAGCATGCCCTAGGAAACTTCGCACTTCTTTTTGAGTTACAGGAGTAGGTATATTTTTTATTACCTTGATTTTTGAGGGATCCACCAGGATGCCATCAGCAGAGATGAAATGCCCCAATACTACTCCTTCACTCATCATCATATGGCACTTTTCAGTGCTTAAAGAGAGATGGGTCTATTCACAGTGAGTTAAAACCTTTTCCAAATTTTTCAATGCTTCTTCAAAATATTTTCCATAAGGAGTAAAATCATCCATAAAAATTTCCATGCTATCATTAACTAATTCTGAAAATATGCCGATCACAGCGCTTTGAAATGTTGCTGGTGCATTGCATAAACCAAAGGGGAGCACTCTGTAAGCAAAAGTTCCCCAGGAACAGGTGAAGGTAGTTTTATCCTAGTCTTCAAGAGCAATTTGGATTTGATTGTACCCGCTAAACCCATCCAGGAAGGAGAAGAACTTCTTCCCTAATAAGGTGTCGAGTACTTGATCGATAAAAGGAAAGGGAAAATGATATTTTTGTGTTGCCTTGTTCAGCTCTCTATAGTCCACACAGACTCTCCATTTACCATTTTTCTTGGGTACTATTATGAGTGGGGACACCCACTCGCTGTGTGAAATGGGATATATAAATCTTGCTTCCAAGAGTTTCTGAATTTCTTCCTTCACTATGTCCCTACGATTGGGGTTCATTCATCGTTGAGGCTGGCACACAGGATGGTGCACAGGTTAGAGGGAATACCCCTCATGTCTGTTTACTCCTAGGGAAATGCCCCTTTGTGTTATTTTAAGAGACTGATCATACGCTTCTGTTCATATAGGGAGAGGCTGGGGTTAATATTCAAGGTTTTTCTAGACTTTACCTCGATAGGAATACTTTTTGAATTTTTCAATACTGGAACTATATGAGTGTCACTGAGTAATGCCTCTTCTGTGAGATTTTCTTGTTCCTCCTCACCTAGAGTAATATTCAGGATTTGATAAATTTCCTTATTGACAAAAGTGGGCTCACTGATGAAACTATTAATGGCGTCGTCTTTAGTTTCATCCTTAAAGGTTGAATCCTTCACTATTGTTAATAATGGCTGAACACCCTCTTATTCCTCTGGATCCATCCATAAAGGAGTTTCATCTTCTAAGATTAGTTCAGATGGAGGATAGAGAGTGAGGTTCTTTGTCTCAGTTCCATCTGATATGGTCATAGACCCAGATCTACAGCTGATGCAAGCATCAGCTATAGCTAAACAAGGCCTTCCTAGGATCAGTGGGTGTCCTCCTAGCTGTGATGTAGGTTGTAAAACTAAGAAGTCAGTAAGGTACTCCCAAGACTCAACTAAGATTATGAGATCATCCAAAATTCCTTTAGGTTTAATAGTGGATCTATCTTCCAGTTCTAAAATGGTGGGGGTTGGCCTGAGATTAGTGAGCCCAAGTTTTCCTACAGTTTCAATTGTCATAACATTAATCGCTGCTCCTAAATCTACTAGTACGTTGGGTATCTGTGTATTCCCAATCTGCATAGTGACAATGGGATTCCCAGGATCGTCATATTTGACCAAAAGGGTTTTTCCCATCATTAATCCAGATAATTTCCCTATGACATGAACAATGGAAGGATCCCTGGGTTTCCTTCCTGGTTTCCTTGTGCACAGATCCCGAATAGTTCTAGCGTAGATAGGTACATCTTGAAGAGCTTGAAGGAGGGGAATTTTAACATATAGTTTTTTTAACTCTCCTAAGAATTTAAACTAAGGTTGTCCCACTACCTTTGGTAGCATGAATATTTTAGGGTACGGTGGTTTCCTAATGGGCTGGGTAGGCTGTGTGTCACTGGATGTATTATTCTATGTTTCAGCAGACACATTAGTGGCATGTTCAACATATTCAATGATCAGGGTCACATTAGATAAATGATGTGGGTTCACCCCTTCTTCATGCACAGGGGATGGAACATCCTCAATGATTAAAGGCTCCACTACCTTTCCTGATCGTAAGCGAATATCGTTGCAGGGCCTAGGAGTAAGGGAGTAAGCAGGCATGTTGACAGTCTCAAATTGATGGGAATTTTTATTATTTGTGTTAGGATTAGGTTGAGCAGGAAATTGAGGTCGTATTGGCATACTAGGGGCAGCATTGTTCTGCAATTGCAGCTGCAACTACTAATAAGGTTGAGGATATTGAGGAGGGTATGGCTATGGAGAAAATGGTTGCTGTGGAGGCTGTTGAGGAAAACAGTTCCCTAGATGGAAATTCCTCCACCCAGGAGACCAAGAAGTTGGCTGGTGTGGTGGCTGAACCCAAGGGTTCCAGGAGTTAAAATTTTGCACTGAAGATTGAGAGGGGTACCATTGAAGATTAGAACAAGATGAAGGGAATTGTGTATTCATGTGTTGCATATTATTCCAATTATTCATGTTATTCGAAAATGGAAGCGAGTATGGAGTCATACCTTGATTTCGAGGCTACCAGGGCTTATTTTGTGCAATAAAGTAAGTTGGTTCCACCTCTGGAGTTGATGCCTATAGAACAGCGTTCACTTGGGGTAGTGACAGGCATTCTTTTGTGTCATGGTTCAGCTTGCATAGCTGACACACTTCTAGCTTGTCTAGCAAGAACTCCTTTAGAGGGTGGTTCTTTCGACATCGAGGATAGAATACACCTTGTGTGAGATCCTCTACTACTTGTTTCTTCTTTTCCCTTGGGACATCTATTTTTGAGGAGATAGAGCTCATCATTTCTGTTTTGAAATTTTCAAGGAGGTTGCCTATCTCTACACGGGTGGCTCCTCCATTAGCTGAATTCTAAGTTTTGTCAAAGAAATCACATTCTAATTTGTCTCGTTTGTCCCGCCTGTTATTCCTGGAAGATCCCCTGGAGTATCTTTTACACAATTCCACAATTTTCTCGAAAGAATCCTTAAAGATATCCCCCTTTCCTAACATGTTTAACATATCTAGGAAATCATCCCTAATCCTGTAAAGCAGGATTATTTTGATACATCTAACCCCATATTAGTCTGTCCAGCTCTCTGCACATTATATAAAAGCCTCTCGACAAAATATTCCAGACTTTCATCATCCTTCTATACCATTTTAAACAGTTCTTCTCTCTTTTCCTTGGTATTGCAATACTCCTGATATTTCTCCAGGAACACATGTTTCATCCTGTCCCAATTAGTGACAGTTCCACCTCCTAGGATCATAAACCAATGTAATGCATTATCCTTCAAAGTGGAAGGGAATATTTTCAGCTCCTATGCGTTGGTGGTGTAATCATAGCTGCGATAGAGAATATCAAATTCGAAAAGAAATTCGTCTGGATCCTCTATCGCTTTTCCATAAAAACGGGGCAACACCTATGGCGATATATTTTTCATAGGGGCTATCCCTTTTGTATTTTGAATTGGGAATTGAAGTGTAGCCACCATCCCTTTAGGCAGGGAATTACCTTCATGATGATGATTTTCTCCCATTGCCTCTTCCTCTTCGGATTCATGTCCATTACTCATAGCTTCTCTTGTTTTCTCTTCTTCGTTCTTCCACTGATTGATGAATTTACGATGGAACTATGTCCACTCCTCCTCAGTTACAACCTTCCCATTAATGTGATAGATCAGATATCAATCAGTATATCCTGTAGTACTAACTCTATCATCCTCTGTAGGTGTATTCAAGGGTGTTACAGCTACTCATCTGTTCTCCATCGTAAAACCTGACGCTGCCACCCCAGGATCAGCAGGGATTCTTCTGATAGGTGTTTCTTGATAGCGAGCCCTGGTAGAAGAATTGGTTCTATCAACCATATCGTCAATGAATGTTCTTCTCCCCAATTCTGGACCTCACCCACGACCTTGACCACCTGCAATGTTACTGTTTTGTGGGGTTCTAGGATTTATAAGATGGTCACGCTGTACCCTTCTTGTATTCATGCAACCCAAATAATTCAAAAGGAAAAAAACTTAAGAAGAATGAATAGAAACAATTACAGGATGCAACTATGATAGTGTTTAATACTTATCCTCCTCGGTAATGGCGCCAAAATGTTGGGCACCCGATATGCAAGTTAATTACAACTAATATACAGAGTGTTCAATATTTATTGTCAACCTAGGGAAATCTTTTATTTCAAGGATAACATGCACTATATATGCTTAAACACTGAGTTGCTATAAGTAAACAATCCTATTCTCTGCTTAGCTATGCTCAGCCCAAGGATCCACTTAATCTAGTTCACCCTTTAAAGAATACAGTCACAATTACCTTTTACTGTTCTTGATCTAGAATTGAAAGATTCGAGAAATCACATCTAGATTACTTTTGCAGAAAAATGAAATCCTGTTTACCAAACCATCTAATGATTGACCCAACTATCTTGATCTATTTATTCTAGAAGTCCAGAAAACATGAATTGAATTCAACTATTCTAGAAATTCAAAGTAAATGAATGAAATTCTGCAATTACAAAAGAAAAGGAACAAACTACAAGAATCTATAGGAAAAACAATTGAAAGGTCTAGGGATGAACAAGGCTGTTACAGCTAGCACATAGTTGCATAAGGAACAATTACCTATACAGTCAACTGTCACACTATACCACTATAGCTTTCCAAGATATGCAATTAATAACACACTGTAAATCAATAACTGTTGCAGCTTACTATGAGGAAACGAAATTATCACAACATCACACTACAGAATAATTATAATTTCCTAATTTAACTCAGCAATCCCTGTGGGAAGGAAGACCCAGCCTTTACATAGAGAAGCTGGAAGTAACACACGTTAAAACAGTGAGATCTGAAGTAACTCCTTGTATTAAAAAGGGCAGATAAATCATGCAACCTCAGTCACAACTAATACAATAATTTGGTTAAGGGTTCAATCCCTGGCTCAGAGTAGCTCCCCATATTTATACAATTTCAATCATAATGTCCTGTCCCTATTATTGAGCATCCATGAAGATCTCTGATCTTCAGGCTGCCTCAATTACAATAACTGTTACAGTCGTGGCAGGATGAGAGTAGAAAATATAGGGAAGCTATTAATTGACCCATAAATAATGATCCTGATTGATTGAGCAGGTATCCCGTAGATCATAGCTACTTTTGAGCAGTGGCATACGATCACCTCCAAATCTGTCACAATCTATTCCAGCTACCCTTGTATAGCTTGTATGGAATAATACACTGGGGCTGCATTCTTTGGGCAACAGTGGGATGGATGGCGATCAACTTTAGCAATGAATGTTCATCCTCCCCTTAGCATGTTTGACCCACTACATCTGCATTCTCTATATCTCAAAATACCTTTATAAACCATCATATGTTAGCATATCTTAAGATATAGAGCCTTGATTACCACAATCCTAAGCATTAATAAAATAAGACAATGATTAGCCATACGTTTGTGACTTGAGGGGCAGAGTGAGGGAAACACATATATTTAGCATGCAAAATAGGGTAGGATGAGGCAAAAAGAGGTGGATAAGGATGGTAAAAAAGGGGCCATTTCTAGGCCCAACAATTAGTTACATTTATTTTGTTTAAATAAATCAGCTTAATGGTTCATTTGGTTTGTTATAAAACTTGTGCTACTGAGGTTTTCTTGTCAAGTTGAGATGTTTTTACAGGGTATATAGACCAGAGATTCTGGTGTTCTCATATCCTCTCCTTGCCTTAAAGACCAGATCGAGAACACATCCCACAATTGGAGCTAGATGTTACCACCTAAGTTGTACTTAGTGGTGTTTTATCAAGTGAGCCTAGTGAATCGGAAAAGGATAACTTGTTCGGACTTCAAAAGACCTTCGGAAGTGCTTCTAGGAAGTGCGTGTTATACTATATCACATGTTCATACCCCATGAGGAAATTGTAATAAATGTTCTAACATGATAGTGTCTGTAAACGATTCGGTCTCTTAGACTTTATTTGTCAATTTGATCAGCCCAAGGTTTTTTTTCCCTTGGTTATTATTGGTTGTTGAATAAATGACTTATAATTTTTGAGTTTTTCACTCAATACCTCCAAAGTTGGGGTGGTCGGCATGGAATTTAGGCCTATTGAGGTTATTAGAGTCTATGTGTCAATGTATAAACATGCTAGGCATCATGGTCGAGTCATATGAACATGTCTAAGCCCCCCGAGGTTTTTAATTTTTTTAAGTTTTTTAAATTTTAATTTTTCCACAAAAAAATATGCTATTTTTTAATAGTCTAATTGGAAAAATTGGTTTTGTAATAAAAGTGGGAAAAATAATTAGTTTCAGTCATGGGGGTGCTCATTTTCAAGCTAAGAGCACCCAGTAAACCTATAGACCCACTATTTCCTAGTTTTGAGTGATTTTCCATCACTCAGGTCAAAAAGCCCCAAAAAATCAATTATTGATTATTTTAATTAATAAATTGATGAATAATGGAGCAGATCCAAAATCCTAGATCAATGGATTCTCAACTGATTTGATTGAAATCAATCTCATCGGCACCAGATTGACTGGATCTAACAAATTCTTGACTAAAGGAGGTAATATGGGTGGATCCATAGTTGAACTTCTACTTCCTTTATGGGGAATTGCACCCTCTCTCTCTCCTCCACACATGTGGGATCTTCTGGGAGCTCTGTGGTTGATGATTCACTTAGAAGGTCAATGTGTCAGCTCAATCAGCCCCTCGATTGACATTCAGACTTAGTAGAAGCTCAGTTTAACTTCAAATCAGGCATTGATGGACTCTGCTTCAATTGCAGTGGTCTATCTCCTTGGGATTTGCACCCCCTCTAGGGTGGGGTTTCAATTTTGTGTATAAATAAAGCATGGCTTTCCTCCTTTTTGAGTTAGTAAGAGTTGGATTGAGGGGCTATTGCTGTTGTAATACTATGTAATATCTTTTGCTATTGGAATTAAGTGAATCTTTGGAGGCAATATGGTGTCATGTCATTGTATGTGTGGATGAGCATTGCCATGTTTTATTGAGGTAACATGTATCTATGTTCATAATTTGTTGATTATTTGTGGATTCATTGCTAAGATTGATAATAAGTTTATTATAATATTTATAGGAAAGGAGTTTGTCAATAATTTTATTGGACATCTCTTTCATTTTTTATGCATGTTTAGAGATCTAGATTCAGCATGTTTTATAAGTTTATATGCATGTTATTTTGAAATCTCTATGTATGTATTAACCGGATCTCATAAGTATTTTGGCAAGTCTTTGGATTCAGTTGTAGGTTCCTAGCTTGGAGAGGATGATGATCTATTTTTCTTCTTCATTCTCTCCAAAACCATTCAAAGGCATACTCCCTCGACATTCCACTGAAAAGCTCCACGGTTGATCTTCAAGGCTTCCAGCAACAAATGCTCTTCTTTTCCTCTTCCTTCTTCAATTTTTTCCAAATCTTAACTGGTTACTTTGGTTGCAAGATTGGTTATAATTTAGATCTATCATATTAAATTAAAAATTACATAGATCTACTATTTCAAATATCATAGTCTAGATCTGATTTCTAAAAAGTATCATTAAGCATTCTAGATCTAGCTTAGGGAAATCGTCCGTTTTGCATAGCAATGTAAAGAGAATCTGCAGGTTGCATGCTCTAGATTTCATTTTCTGTTTTAAAAAGACTAAATCCAGAAATCAATCCATATTTCATTGGATGCACAAATATCAAGCCAATATCCCAAGAAAATATTACTTTCCTTGGTTCCTTTTTCACCGGTTTAGCTAGTTTTAACTTAGTTTTGTTTGAGTTAAAGTAGGCTGACCCAAAGGTACTCTTAAAGTGATTTTGGGCATATTTCATTCTAAAATTCCCTCTGTATTTTATCAGGCATAACAAAAAGAATAGAAACTTCTGTTCCAAAGTGGCCACGGGATCGTTCAAATCCCCCCAAGGGTCTCCCCTTTGACTGAATTCTTAAAATTTTGGGAAAGTTGTAAGATATTGGTTTCATCCCGTATAAGGACCAAGAGGATTCTAATATTTCAGTTTACTAATATTGTAACCAATAATAATAAAATGAAATATTTTTTGAGTAGGCTTTTTCAAGCCCGCTCCCCATCCCCCTAGGGGGGATCTGCTTCCGTTTTAGTTTTTTGGGTTTTTCCCTTTTTTCTGTTCTAGTTTAGTATTGACATGAAAGATTGTATACTTTGATAATATTTTTCATTATTCCATATTTTCAATTCAAAATTAATCATACTACTTACCCCACAACTTCCCTATTTTCCCGCAAGGAGAAAGAGATGCATGGTAGGACTAATTAGAAAACTGGTGTTATGTATCTCTGATTCCATTTTTCATTCATTGTTTTGATAATCATAATAAAATCAACCCCTCCTTGATTCCTTGATTGAGGTCCACTTCGAATGAAAGAGGTTCCTGGAGGGTTTTCTTTTTAATAAGAACACCTCTTTTAAAATTTACTAAAAATAACAAAGATTCGAGTGTGTATGCTCTGTACTTGGCTGTGGTTCATCCGATCATTCAAGATGCATCAAAATCACTTGAGTGACTAGACTAATTAGTCTTCAACTCCCAAATTAACAAACCATCAGGCAAAAATCCAACGCCTCGAACGAACTGTCAACAGTGGCAAAATACCCAAAGGAGTGGGAACAATTGGAAAGTGACCTCGAGGCATTGATCTATGTCACAGCCTAATGGATGTGTTATGAACAATAGTCACCAAGACTCTGTTCCAAACCAAAAACACCTTGCAGGTAGCCGTGAAAGTTCACTTTTGGACATACTCCAAGTACCTCTTGGGTATATCTGGAGTCCCCCTTTCGCCTAATTTAATTCATTCACATTCCAAATTAATTTAAAATCTACCAAGAGACATTTGCAGAACATTCATTCAAGCGCATGCAAGCACGTTATTTTCTCTGTTGACTCCATTTAAGGCACTAGTGATTTATTTGATCAATTATTTCGATTATATATATATTGAGTGTCATTATTGTGCTTATCTACCTTAAATCTTGCATCTTGTTATCTTTTGTTTTCAATTGTTAACTTCAAAACTCCTAAACAACTTAATCATTATAACACTATCACACTAAGTAATTGGCCTTATTAATTTAATAGGGTCTACCCCCCTTGGCTTCATTAGGAGTTAGCCTGAACGGAGGAGTCAAGAACAAGGTGACAGCCTTGACTCGAGACTTGCCCCCAAGGACACACCGAGTGGCTTTAATATTTCGGCCATGTAACCCAGGTGTGTGAAAGGCGACAGCAAAACAAAATTCTATCAACAAAGACATAATTTGTCACAGAGACCCAAACACAGAGCTACAGAAAGGAAGGACAAGTATTACTCGGTTGCAAGAATTTGTTTAACGCAAATTTAGACTGAGAATTTGTGGCCAAATAGGAAGCAACTCGAACCCTCTTGCACTCACAAAACTCAGAGGTTAAATTATGTTTTTGACAAAAAGAACAAGAAATAAACTACCGCATGAAAATGTTGATTTCATCAAAGACTCTTACCTCATTTTGTAAGCTCTTCTTTCCACAACCATCGACAAGGCCTAACAATTGTACAAGTAAGGATAAAGAAGCATTCGGCTCCTTTCCTTTCGAAAACACCCTTGAGATTACATGGCCAAGCAAGTAAAGAGACCAATAGAGTTTCACAGAGTGAAATTTAAAAGAGAATAGATTCTCGGATAAGTTCCTTATTTTGCGAATAGACAATAAACCCTAAGGTTTTTGCTCAAAGCTTCTGATAGCCAGTGGGGAGAGTAAAAGAAACCACATGGCTATCTTAGGAAGCATTCAATATGCATCCCGTACCTTATCAAACTGTCAAACAACCTTGCTTAACCAATAACCTTTTCATTCAAATGCCCTTTGCATTTTTTGTATAGCGGTTAACAACTTGTATTTCGATTTTCAATTATAGCATAACCTATAGTTTCAGTAGGATGTTCTAATTCATGTTTGGGTTAGACTTAGTTGTCAAAACATTGGAGTCAGGAATCCTCCTCAGTAAAGCTATGAGTGTGACCCCTTGCACCTACACAAGAGAGATAAAGGTTCATGTGTTAGGCTTAAAAGGATAAGTAAGACTTTAACCTTTCTCTTTCATAGCTCCTAGGTAAGACAAAAACAAAAAAGAAGGAAACAACATACAACATAGAAACCAACAAAGTTCTAAAAGCAGATTCTTGCCACTTTTTATTATCAACCAAAATGTATAACGTGATATTGACACAAGGTAGTAAAACAAAGTATGCTAATGCTATCACTAACATAGGCACATAAATATTGCTGTGAATAATAAGTTCATCATCATTAGGATAGAAGAATTTTGAAGTATAACATCTCTCGGAATCATTTCATAGGAACTTTAAAAGTTACATGCAGTAAATGATTTATTTATGAATTATAGGGATTTTAAATCAACTTTACATACAAGAACTGAAATAATTCCATAATCCATGATAAAAAAAAACCCATCAAGTATTAATATATTATAGAGGTAGAGCCTTGAACTCTTAAAACTAGAATCATACCTACGAAGGTTATGGGATCGAATCCGAAACCGTGAAGTAAGAATACATATTGACAGTATAGAACCAACATTGTATTACATATAAAACGAGAATTAAGACTGTGAGACTATTCTTCTTAGTGGCCAAGGTTTCATACATAACCCCCTTAAATATTTTAAAGAAATAATTATATATAAACAAATAATGTACATATGGCTATAAAACCATTTACGCAATGCTTACCATTACTATACATAATGGAGGATTAAGACCTTTTAAGCAAAAAGGAAAAAAATCTATGAAAGTGAAACCATCAAAGATGGTAGCCTGAATTAAGTTGATACACAGGAAACCCCCCAAGATCTGTCACATAGAAAGCCATATACAAATACTCCAACTCAGAGAGCAAGAAAAAAAAACTTAGCTTAGAGTTGTAGTCAAGGGTGGACATCTCGCGACCCTGCTATTTGGTCCTACAAACTGCAAAATGAGATTGAGTGAGTATTATGATTACTAAGGAAACACAATTTTAACTTATAAATATGCCTAGAGTTGACGTTACTTACTAGGGCGTCCTAAGTCTTAGGCTTGGGAGAAGGAGACCCCATCACCTTCCTCCCAGTGCCTGAACTTGCAAAAACAAATAGAACAAGTAACTTTTATCATACTGTATAAAAAGACTCTAAATAAACACAAAAAATGGAGATAGAGTTAGAATACCTAGAAGCTAGTTTAGGGTGGCCAAGGGTCGGCTCCTCCGAGCACCCTTATCCCTCTAGGTCTACACAAAACTAAAGAAGTGCTAATTACAGTATAACAAAACCAATAAAAGATTCAAAAGAAGCTAAGTATCAACTTGGGGAGGTTTACCTATCGTTAGCAGACTACGCTCCAGTTGAAGAGTTGCGATAGTTTGAAGGAGATTGGTAGGAAAAACCACCAGTGAAGTTAAAAAATCAGAGCCTCCAATACCTTGAAACAAGCATCAGAGCTAGTAAGCACAAGAAAAGGCCACGAAAGAAAGAAAAACTAGTTGCAGAGTTTACCTCGGCCATACCTCCGAAAAAACCAAAACCGTAATAATGAAGCCACACACCGTTTAAATGTCTCTTTCAAGCCCTAACTTCTTGTCTCATCATCATCATATAGGTGTAGGGTAGTTGAAGGATTTAATTCCTGATGGGACTAGATGCACTGCCAAACCTTAATTACAAGCTCATTCCAACCTTAATCACAAATCAAAATTTAGATATGGTGCGTATTTCCATCGTACCATCGTAACATATCAAATCATTGCCAATAAACCTTTAGAACCTTAGGTTAATCATAGTGCATGTTTCAATAACACTTTAAACCTTTTAACAATCTTTCATATATGGGTTGGGCTAATGCCATCATGATCATGGCTAAGTCTTTCTCCTTCGCTAAGGTTTGGGAAGTAGTATTACATAAAAAAAGCTAGCGTTTAGTAATAACCACATCTTATGCATGACTAATAGTATAAGCATGTTTTAATAGGACAGATAAATCACAAGCACCATAACATTTGCTTAATAATAAGTATACCATATAGGTATAGGGATTCTCATAAAAAAAACAAACCATATTGTGTTCTTTGGTTAAATAGAAACCTTTTATGTCAAACATTAATCATTCAAATGTCTAACATGTTTGTACAAGCCCAAATTCTCATACTTTGAGGTGGGTCATAGAGAGATAATAAGGATAAGCTTTATAAACAGTGATTTTAACGTTAAAGAATAGGATGGGTGAAGAAAAGTACCATTTCCTATTCCTTAAGCTAAGAAAGCCTAGCGTAATGAAAAAAACTTAAAATAATAGAGTTGAATAAAATTACATCACCTTAGTGAAGGTGGCTACAAGTTCTGAAGGAACTGACCACTTTTCCATTATTGTCCCTTCCATCAACAACAGGTTATCAATTTCTTAGATTCAACAGTAAAACTTTAGTGGAATGCTGCTAAAGCAAAGATAGAATTAACACATGTAAAAAAATAAGTATGTACAATTTTTGGGTGTGTTATAGTTGTATAGGTAATTTCGGTGCTATTAGTATGCCCTAAAGTAAGTTAGAATAGTCTTGAGGAGCAATCATATGACATTTCCCATTGTATCACGAAAGTCTCCTATGGAAAATATGACAACCAAACATTCATTAATAAGTATATGAGGCTTTTTTGTCATTCATATCTCAATTGACAATGAGAGGGGTGAGGGATAGTGGGAAGCTACATATGATTGATAAAATTGTGAGAAATGAGGTTATTTTGGCTATCATTATTGATGATTATGGTTGATAGTTGATATTTGATTTAATAGTTGATTAAAAATGATATTTGAAGGTGGTGTGGCACATGTTCATTGTTTATTAAGAGTGGAAAATCCATTCTAATTTATTTTCTACAAGTGGAAAGCATTGACTTAGTCATAGTTAGGAAAGTTTGAAAATAAGTTGTTAGGTTATAGATCCAAGAATCTAAATGTCTCCTTGCATTTTTCCAACATATTTATAGAAGGATATTTTGGAATCCAAGTGGAAGTTAAATTCCCTAGTTTGATTATATAGATATTTCTAGTAAGGGCTCTACCTAAATCCTAAGCTAAAAAAGCGATGCTAATATCTTCTTCATCTAAAGACTGATGCTAATGATGCATGATGGAATAGAAAATTTGTGATCGCAAAGTTATATTGTGAAGATATGAAAATTAAATATAAATATGAATAGAAGAGTATAAATCAAGATGAACAAAAATAAATATGAATGGGAGAATATAAACCAAGTTGAAGAGAAAAAAAGTTAAGAATTTGAAATCTATAACTTTAAGATAATGGAAAGCTAATGGGGAAAGGAACTAGCCAGTTTATGTGTGGTCATATATCAACAACTGAAGAGGAGGGGGATTGTGCTCACCTTGGAGGAGAAAAAAATTAAGAATATAAACATGATCCCCTTCTTCTTGAAGGGAATAAATAGAAATATGAATGGTGTTACAGAGAGAAACTTCCTATGGATTGGGGTGTACCATAATAGACAACTAGACATGAGAAATCAATCCCTTCCCAATATGCAAGAGAAACCAAACATATAACACTAAGGGACCTTGAATCATACCTTATTCCAGATGGTTGAAGTAGATCCCCATTGAGATTTTTCCAATCTCGCTTGCGCTAAAACTTTTCTCTCAACAGCAACAAACAAGACAAGCATGGTATATGATATGGTGTTAGATCTATTCTAGAATATATAATCAACAATGTATAATTAATTAAACATATCCATGGATTCAATATTCAATCAAATTCACATTATTGGATAGGAAAAGATATTTCTGTTAATCAAATCAGATATTACACAATTCGGAAAACCTATTTCGCCACATCTACGAACTGGAGAAACATAGTCCTCCACCTGGTCCTCCACCACCTCAATCCTCCATATATCCATAGCAAGATCACAAGTAAAGGAAATATTGGGAAGAACACACAATGCTCCAAAGGGACAAAGGGATGTAGACTCAAGTATATGCAAACTGTGCCAACAATGGACTATAGTTTCCTTGCTCTTCAATTCCTCCTCCTTCAATGTATCCAAGGGGTTCCTTATATAGCACTCCAAAGGGGTAATGGACGGTCAAATTCAAGAAATCTCAAGGGATATGGAAGGCCAAGAGTCAAGTGGTTTGGACTCATACAAAGGAAAACTCCAAAAGTATTTGGATTTATGCACACATCCTGATGTACACGGGTTTGAGGTCAAAATTCGGGTGTACATGCGAGTATGGGATTAAAAGTCATGTACAACAATAAACATGGGTCTTAAGGGATGAAATTGGAAACATTAAAGTATAATATCAGTCCATGGGGTCTAAAGAGTCTGTAGAGGGACAAGGAAGGCCATAAATATGTGATCAATCATGTGTGGTAAAATCAACTATAACAGATGCCCCCTAATGTGTGAGGTCATAGGGGTAACATAATGGCTAAAATACATTATAAAATCCATCCCAGAAGTGGAGTGATGAAGAACCAAGTGGAAGAACCATCCATCCATCAGTATAGTACAATAATCAATATCTGCGCATGAGCTCAAATACATATAGCAGTCCTGAATACATAAGAGTACAATGGCCATGAATAGGAAAGATATACAAAATGTGACATGTGTGGTCATCACCATGTACAATATATAATAGATCAGAATCTCCATGATGAAGATATACAATGGAACAATATATCCATATAATTTTAATATATACAATGGATTGAGATTTCCATAATAGCTGAAGATATCTGACATACACTAGAATCAAATAATGAGAGGTGAAATCTCATGAACACTGGCATGATCAAGGATGCAGAATATGTGGAATGCCACCAAGATGGAAGTTCTTCTACACAAACTGCTACAATTACATGTCCTACTATGTGAATAGAGGTGTTGAGGTCAAACATAGTATTCCATCTGATTACTAGTCATTGATGTATACCGTTAATAGATGTGAGATCACCCACCGATAATGAAAATGGGAATCAAGGTACTAGAATGCAATCTAAAAAGTGTGAATAGATGTGTTGAGGTCGAACACTTGGAATAATCCATCGATTAGGGTATATTTATGTATTCCCAAAACTATCAATAGTGAGAGAACCTACCACTAATGACTGTAAGTCTCAAGTCACTCAAATTAATCTAGACTCCTATCCTAGAATAAATGATTTGAGGTTGATGGGATGCAATCTACAGGAAAGAGGGAATTAAGGTAGCCCCCATCAACCAACACAAGGTACTCAACAACACTATATAATTTGGAAGAAATCAAACAATATGTGCACGAACCAGTAACAGTACTGAGAATGGTCGACATGCAATGTCAAGACAACTGAGGAATGGTCAACTCAGGCTTCAACTTCCTTCGAACAAGAGAATAAAGGAAACTAGTGACTGAAGGTAGGAAACATGGACTCAATATGAAAACTAGAACATTTCTATGACATAGTAGGAATCAACAGAGGCTCCATAGGGACTGGAAGCTTAACCACTGAGTGGAGATAAAATTAGAGTAACGAGTACAACTCCTAAACTCAAACTAATAAACCAACCAACGGATGTGATATACAGTGCTCTGTTCGAAGGAGACACAACTCAACTATTGCCAAAGATAACATATTTTCCTGTCCAACTTTTTGGTTTTTGATTTTTTTTGGACTTTTTAAATATTTTGAAAATCTTGAAAAATAATAAAAGTGCTTTATAGTTACAAATCTAGGAGGAAATGAGTATCAGGGAGGCAAGAAAACTAGTTCCAAGTAGCGAAACATACCTATGCTCAATGCAAGGAAGCATATGTAGGATAACGACGCTCGAGGGAAGGTCTCATCCTAGTAAAAAATGGGGAATCAAGCTGCAAAATATATGTAAAAAGGTTGTGCTTGGATAGACATGAGACAATCTTGGGCTATATGGCTGATAATAAAAGCTAGGAAAGCTGAAATTGGGATCAATAAGGGAAGCAAGACTCATGATAATGCAATCACAGCTTGACATATACAAGGGATTCCCGGGGGAATGGCCAACATAAAGTTCAAGAGGAGTATGAGGCTCTTTCTCAAAGACATGGAGGTACTATACAAAGGACTCCCACACCCTAAAGGAGAAATGTCAGCATGGGAACCAAATGCAATACATGATCTAACTAGGGTACCTATGTATGAGAAATATCTACCATTCATATAATGTCACTTCTAAAAGCAACATGAAGGTTCCATGACAATTAGATGGAATGGGTTCATACCTAAGGTTAAGATGAAACGGTCATAAGGTCATGCAAAATGAAAGCAGATGTAAAATCCTAACCTATATGCTAGTTTAGACATAATACCTAAAATAGACACGAACGGGTCGAAGACATGGTCAAACCACACTCAAAACAGGTTCCTAGAACATCAAATTAGTTCAAACAGTCCAAAATGCTTAGAAATGGTCCAAAACTAAAGAAAGTGGGTAAAAATTTCAAATTTTTTCTATAAAATAGTGAAAAATTAAAAATTTTCATACCATTTTGAATTTTTACCTGCCATAGTGCATTTGAGTCCAGAACTTCAGAAGTGAATTCTGGGAGCATCATCTAGTCGAATCCCTCCATGTTTAATCCAGGTAAATTACCTTGTCCCTCCCATTCATTTTCATGTAAAAAATTTAAATTTTCATGGCCAAATTAAATTTTTAGGCCATCTTGACTTGAGCGTTTTGACCCACATACAAATTGGGCATTTTTCCACGTATAGGGCTCACCATACGCAGAAAATGCCATGAAAAACACATATGTAGGCGGTTGTTTTGCAGACAATCACATATAGGGCCGCAAACATTGTTTTTATGGGAAAATAATGATCAAAAATTAGTTTTTCTATGCAGTATGGCACTAGAGTGGAGAGAGAGAGAGAGAACATGGCGGTGTTGAGGAAGTTGTTCAGGCTGATCTCATGGCTCAAAAAGAATTATGGGCATGTGGGTTATACAAGTTTTGGTGTCTTGGAAGCTTGAGGGAAAAGCAAAGACTACTCCAGCTGTTGGTATATTACTGCGATATAGAGTTTGAAACCTTTCAGATAGATGGGATGTCACTCAGCATTGAGGTTGAGGACATATATTTCATCACAGGTTTGTCCCGATGAGGGGAGGTGGTGAACCTCCGATCTTGTGGGCCAGGACGCGGGCTAACTATAGAGGACCACATAGCTGTGTATTTTCTTCCCAATACAGAGAAGGTTGGGATTTAAATCTCAACAAACATGATTCATATTCTAGGGCGTAAATCCATAGTCTTGGAATTAGGTAGGATTGTAGGTTTGGAATCACTCCACCAAGCCTCACGGCCAATGACGCTCTATGCAGTAGAGTGTATGCAGCCTACAATATATGACTAAAGTATTATGCTGCTGAGCAACATGAAACAACAACTCAATGACTGGAATATGGGTAGGGTGTGGAACTTTGGATTTGGCAGCATACTAAGCACATTATTTTTTGAGTGGGTTTCAGGGCTAAGGCCTAGAGTAGACATTGCTACACAAGGAGTCCAAGGTCTAGCTTAGTGATGCTGGGCTAATTTCATGCATAGACTAGGAGGTGGAAGGGTGTCTAACCCCTACCTAGTAGATTTATTTCCATGGTGGCAGAGATATCTCATTTCCATAAATGACTATTCCTATGCAAGGATCGACTTCTGCGGTGACCCAGACATGCCCCTACCACTAGGAGCGGCTTATGGAGACATAGGTAACGAATCCAAAACACACTTTTAATTTTTGAATTATTTTTTTGTTTTTTTGTTTTTTGATATATGAAATTGAAAGACATGTTTTTGTTGTGACAACACAATGATACTCGGTCATGTATATACAGATGTAGGACCATGATGACCAAATGGCTTTCCTCGTCATTGATGGAGGGGAAGAGGTGATGAGATCATGGTTGCTGGTGTAGAGTGGACACTCTAGAGCATTAACATGAATTTTTTTTGATTGACACAGAGAGTTTCCATTGTGCAAGTCGAGGACTTTCCCGAGGCCATGGAGCACCAGGTGGTTGGAGTACCACAGGCATGGGTTCAATTATTTCACTAGCTAGCTATAGCCATAGTGTGCTACCATGATCAGCACCCTCCTCCACCTTAGGCTTAGAGACCTTGGTGTATATTTTTTGTATGACCATGTAGTATTTTTTGGTGGCTCGGAAGCCCCAATTTTGTATATGACACTTATGTATTATGACGTCACCTTTTTTGAGCTTAATGAAAAATATTTATGATGATCGATTATTTTTCTATTTACATGTGTAAAATGTGTTTGTGAAATTCTTATGGTGTGTGAAACAAATTCCAATCTAACACATTCTTAGCATATGAATCAACAACTTGATTAACATTTCTTGGAACATGAATGTATGTTATACTCTCAAATTGTTGTTCTAGCAATCTAACATGTAAGAATATTTGTAATAATTTCAGATCCCTAATATGATACAAGCCATTAAGTTGTGAAACCAATAACTACGAATCAAGACATGCCTCAAGAGAAAGAACACCATGTGAAATGGCATCCCACAATAACTCAATGGTGGCACTAAATTTAGCAACATTGTTTGAGGAAGACCATCAGCATACGCCTCCTAAAGGAAATAGTTGACCCATAGGAGCATAGATCACCCAAGGAGCTGAAGTTGAGTTTTGAGTGTGGCAGCTAGCACCATCAGTGAATCCTATGTAAATGGAAGACTCCATCGAACTATTCCATAACAAACGAAAGCTAATCAACAAACCCGATAACCATAAGAAAACCTAACTATGCAATGCAAAAATGTACAATAATATACAAAAATCAGCCATGGATGAAGATCATGCATAGTATTTTTTTGGATAGAACCCATTTCTAGGGTCCTCCAAGGTTATCCCTTCATAATCAACCATCTCATAGGTTCCCTTCTCTAAGACACACTTAACAATGTAAGGACCATGCCACATAGGATTGAACTTTCCTGCCCCTAAGGGTTCTTTAGCTTGATCCTACAAAAGGACCAAGTCACCTTCACTAAAATGCCTAGGAGAGACATAATTATGATACTATACCTTAACGCGATGCTTGTTAACCTCAAGAGCCACTAAAGCATCTCGACACTTCCTATCAAGATGCTCTAAATGGACCAAATGCTCTTCCAATGCGGAAGTATCTGGTAAAAGCTCCACAACTAGCTTCAAATAAGCGATTTCACATTCAACCGGTAATACTGAATCCACACCATGCACAAGCTAATAGGGAGAAAAACCAATGGAAGTATCGACTGCGGTTCTATAGGCCCATAAAGCAGGATACAACATGATATGCCAATTATTCTTTCTATGTGTGATGGTTAGTTGGAGAATGGACTTAAGTGACTTCTTCACTACTTCAGCCTGTCCATTCACTTGAGGGTAATAAGAAGATGAGTGCTCTTGATTATATCCTAAATTCGAATCCAACTCTTCCATCATTTTGTTCTGAAAGTGCCTGGCATGGTCAGTGACAAGCTCTCTTAGAATTTCAAACTGGGTGATAATCTAGTTAAATATGAAATGTGCGGATGTCTCACCATCGTATTTAATGGTGGGCATAGCCTCTTCCCATTTCATGAAGTAATTGACATCAACAATAATATGATGATGCCTCCCAGCTGAAGCTGGGTTGCAATCCATAAAATCAAGCCCCCACTTGGTGAAGGGACTAGCGGTGACAATAGGATGTAAAGGGGTGGGACGCGAGCACATATTACATCCAAATACCTAGAAAGGGTGGCACTTCTTGACCACATTAACACAATATTTAAAGATGGATGGCCAAAAATAACCCGGTCTTAAGATTTTTGGGGCTGTAGAAAGCCCAGATTTTAGTTTTAAGGTCTTTTTTGGGATTATTAGTTAATATGTATATCTTTAAACTTTCAAAAACTTATAATAAAATTTTTATTCCAATTATTATGCTTTATGACTAACACTTCTTTTTAAAGAATTGGTTAAAAATATACAAAATAATATTCTTGTAGCGCAGGAGTGAAGATCATAGAAGGGAAGTGCTACAGGAATCACATATTTTTGAAATTAGGGAAAATAATAGTGATGATGTGTATTCAAAAGCAGAGGAGGTCATTCAACACCTATGCAGATGAAGTGATATGTGTTTAGAACCCAGTAATGATTACGACAGGTGAGAAAGAAGTGGCAAGGATTATTGAGGATCATGGTGTCACTTGTCGTTTTTTAATTTGATAAAATTATTGAAGGAGCCGGTGGATAGTTGTGGCCATTGAAGAGAAATATGTGGAATTTTGTTGATACATATGAAGACATGATGGTGCATATTCAGTATTTTTTTCCATCATCATGATAAACATGCGACCGGGTAGAAAAATCATTAACAGAATTCTTGCTTACATTGACAACATGTTGGTTTTGTAGGGAAAATTGAAAAATCATGAATTTGTTTGTCACAAATTTACTAGGCTACCAGTTTCATAGTTGCAGAAAGGATTTTTTGAATTATTGTTGGACTGTTCTAAAATAAATTTGAAAGTTAGGGTTGCACAATAGAGATGAAGAAGAGCGGTAAAACAAACAAAGTTGAACTAATGGATACAAGATGGGCAGCAAGTTTTCCTGATTGTGCAACAATTTTTCAAAGGGATAGTTGGCTTG
Organism: Pseudotsuga menziesii; assembly: GCA_001517045.1. NCBI lineage: Eukaryota > Viridiplantae > Streptophyta > Pinopsida > Pinales > Pinaceae > Pseudotsuga > Pseudotsuga menziesii. The sequence goes on along the minus strand of LPNX010343989.1, from coordinate 13,178 downwards.
ATTTATTCCATAGAATCAATGGTTTTAATTTAGAATTATCATACATATTTGCACAGGGTTTTGATAAAAAAACTCTTTCATTTGACACCCTCAAATTTGAACTTACCAAAGAATTAATTGAAGAAGGCACGGGTATAGCAAGTGATGGAGAACTTTGGTTCAAGAAAATACCCTTTACTTTCAACTCAAAAGATTTCTTATTACCAGAGGTTGAAACCCTAGACTGGGGTAAGGGTGTACAACTGCATAAATTCAAGCCTGAGTGGAGAGAGGTTATTAGAATTCTACAGAGTTACATCGCTTGTGAAGGTAGATTTGCCTTAGTTTTCAAATATCACTTCAGATTCCTCCAACATTTGAATCAAGAGTCCAACATTTGAAGATCCTACAAAAAATGTCAAATAGAGTTAAAGGGCATAAAGATCACACTCAGTAATCCATCTTTCATCATGGACTGATAAAGTTTATTGTTAATACAGTTCTTGAGAAAAAAGGTAGAGTCTAGGAACACTTTGTGTTTTGGTTAGGTATTCATACTCAGTAAGAAGGTTAGCCCAGAAAGAGGAAAATGAACAAACAACATTTCCTTGTAAAAAGGTTAAAGAGAGAAAGAAGCCAGTGAAGGATAGTGTTTAAGAGGAAGTTTCAGTTCATAATTTTTGAAGACTCTGTGTATGAAGAAAGCAGAGAAGCACTCAACAAAAATCAAGAGAAGTTATAAGAAAATATAAAAGAAATCCATATAGTTGATACAAAGAAAGAAAAAGGCAAGAGTTCTTTAGAACATAATCAAGGTGTTACAGGTGTACAAGAAGATGTCATGGAGTTTCATGTTACATATATGTTGAAAGCTGATAATCCAAAGAGTTCAGATGAAAAGTATAAAGAAGAGTCATTTGCAGTAGAATTAAAATGTGATATGGTACAAATTTCAGTTGTTAAGTATTAAGGAAAATCATTGGTAATGCTGGGAGGAGCATAAACAAGATGGAGACCTAAAACAAGAGCAAAAAAAAATTAAGACTTAATATGAAAAAGATTTTAAATCCAAAGTTTGCTAAAGAGAACGTGATTGTAATTGAAGACTCTTCATCTCAATAATACTTGGAAGATGAAAAAGGCCTGGATTCTAAGTAGGTTCATAGTAAAACAGGGACATTTAGTGACCCTAAAGTCATTGTAGAAAGGATCAAGTCAACAAAGTTGACTTGAACGAGGACCGACTTAGTCGATCAACTGACTAAGTCGATGAGCCAACTCGACTTAGTCGGTTGATCGACTAAGTCGGTCCTTGTTCAAGTCGACTTTGTCGACTTGCTCCTTTCTACAGACCTATTACATCCGAGGACAACCTATAGTACCATTTACATCTAAGCAACCTACAAGCTCCATCAGGATTTATGCTCAGACAACCTGTTTCATCGGATATGTTATAACTCCCTCTTTCAAGAGATCTCGATCTGGATCACATACTGGAGCTTCACTTTCCCCCTCTGATCTCATACTGAAGTAGCTCCTCAAAGTTCTCTTCCTATCAATGGCACTGCCTTCCCAATACGAATCCACATAATTCTCCAAGTTAATCTTCTGATTTGTATCATACTTGAGCCCATACTCAACTGTACCCTTCATGTACCTCACTGCATGCTTTGCAACCTTAATGAGTTACTCTTTTCTAACAGAAACAAGTCATTGACATATAATAGGAGCATCACTGGTATTCCACCTTCAACCTTGAATACAAGTTTGGAATCTGCTTTACTCTCAGTAAATCCTAGATTCATTAGTAAGCTATCCATTCTATCTTACCATTTCGAACCTTGAGATCTTCTGCAGTCACTCCCTCTGAAGAGGAGCATCATTCTCCCTCTACCTTTCATACTTTATGCATTGAAACATTTTGTATTGGAGTGACAAGTAGCTTCCTCTGCTACTATTATTCTATGTATCTATACTAGATACCAAGATCCCCTACCTTGAACGTTTTCAAAAGTTCTTGTTGCACCCATCTATGATCTTGTCATCCTCTATAGGCTTTCATCTTCAACCTTGTAGCAAAGGTTAATATCTTCATCACTCTAGGTGATATTCAAGCTCCTCATGTGTGTGTTATCCCATGGGTTCCTTCTGAGCTCGTACAAGGCCTTATTTCATTTACATACATGATTGTCATGTGTCTTAACTTCTGGTGGCTACAAATGTCTCTTCGTAGTCTATGCCTTCTTTCTGTGAGAAGCCTCGTGCTACAAATCCTTCCTTGTATGATTTTTCCATCTACTACATCCTGGATCTTTGTAGATATATATGGAAGATACTATGGACCTCCCTTCAGGTCTCGATGCTACATCCTAGACATCATTCTTCTTGAACTAGTACTCTCCTTCCCTTTCTTTCATAACTGGTAGGATCTCCATCAATGATGTTGCTCAACAGTGTCACATAACTACACTGTGTCTGAGTCCTCTTGAATTCTTTGAAAGTATCATCATATTCTTCTTTATCTGTCGTCACTTGTTTTTCAAAACAAGTCTCATCCTTCTTTACTTATAGGTGATTATGTACGCGATATTTCCTACAAGTCAAATGCATTTGTATGGTTAGAAACATTTCATAAGGCATATTCATAATGGCAAATTATTATGCATAAATATTTGATCATGCAACTATTCTAGCCAATACAACATTCATCCATATCTCAAGGAAACTTTCTAGATGCCTTCCATCTCTACCAGGACAAGATTGAGATTGTGCACTAATCCAATATGTCAGCAAGGAGGTTTCATTCTAGATATGTAGCAATGGAGAGTTGTATAGAACCATGAGATACTTACCCATCACATGCATATATTGTCGTTAATGCAAACATTCTATCATGCATAATACATCAACTGAATATAAACAAATGCATAACAAAACAATATCATGAAATGATAATGAAATACTTATCTTTATTTGTTTCGTGGGTAGACTCTTTCTTCATCCTTCAGCTTCATCATTTTCTTTATTCATAATAGCATCATTTCTTATCCAAATGCTAAGATGGATAAGAGGTTGAGTTCTTCATATTCCTCATCACTTGAGGGATCTTCTTTGGATGGTGAGAGATTGATCTTCAGTTGCTCCCATCTTCTCTTCTCTTATTATGAGTCGAGCTTCTTCTTCTTCCCAGAGTCTACTGAAAGCAATCTTTTCCTTCTAGTACAAATTCCTCGAATGAATGAATCCCATGATCTTGGGAGGCCATTCAAGGTAGTTATCACAACTTATACATTCTCCACTTGTTCTTCTACTACTTCAGGTTGTTCTTTGATTTGAGATACCGTTGTAAATTATGACTGCATGGTCTCATCATTCTGGATCTTCACATTCTTCAACTAGTTTCTCAAAGTCATCTTTTGATTTCTGTTCTTCCCTTTAAATATCTTGGTAAAGGAATCAAACATCTATTTTGGTGCCTTTAGGGAATACACTTGTGGTATAAGGTGATCCGTGATTGAATAAAAAATAATCTTCTTTTTTTTGACCAAGTTATTCTGGTGTAATGCTTTTAGCCTCATCTCCCTCTGGAACTGGAACCTCTCTACTTATGTAGATGTCCAATTCATTTTATTCAAACAGATCATATAATTCCATGCTTGTAATTTTTCAACTTCACCAAGATTATCATCAATCTGATGTGATATATCACTTTCAAATAAGAACCTCAAATGAAAATAGCAAAAGATTAGATCTTACCAATTTGAGGTGTCCGTCCTGGTTCTGGAGCTAGCTGATCTAGGGTTTGTCAGAGAAACCCTAATTTTCAAAATTTGGAATCTTTCAAATCTGATTGGATAGAAATATATACCTCTTCAAGGTGAGTTGTCCAATGTACTCCTTTTCTGGAAACAGTGGAGGGAAGCTCCCGGAACAGGAAGCCCTAGTTTTCCAATTTATTCTGCAGAAATTCTTGATACTATTTCTGAGGTATGTACACAATTACAACTCCTATGTGTCTAAAACATTGCAATGAGGTATCCTTTCCTATCCCTGTTACAACACCATAGGTTTTGCTATAATTGGTTTCACCAACTGGGCCTTATGAGCAGTTTCCCAAGGTGACATGTTTCATGATTTTTCAGAATAGTGAAGTTGTATGGACTACCACGTGTTGCTGTTGTATCTTCGGGGTCTAACAATTTTACCAAAGAAATTAAAGTCTGTTCCCTTTCTGTAAATTTTTGATAAATTTAATTTGGAGCTCGGTAGTCCGAGATATAGCAATTCTCCCCAGGTGTCCTGTTTAGGGATGAATCCTAGGAGAGGCTGGAACCCTAACTTGGAGGAATCATATCTCCTAGAATATAGTGAATCTGAGGCTGAAAATTGGACACAGTGTACATCATGAATTCACCTTCGACTTATGAAATTTTTGGACCCTAATCCCAAGATATAGTGAATGTACCAAAACTTATCAGTTTTAGTATTTAGGGTTTTTCCAGCCCGGGGTCAAACTAGGATTTGACTTTCTCGGAGTTACACCCAACCAAAAATATCAACCCAGGTCTCTGAAATTTGATTTTTACGAAGAGAGAAATCCTATGTCGGGCTCACTCAAAAATTCCTCTTCTGTAAAAAGCTTTAATTTCCCGTACCAAAGACTGAAAATGCTCGGAATCAAATCCTTCCTGGATAGAAAGATGTGCCCTTCAATGGAGAGTCATCCTAGCATACTTTTGCTGATGGATTGTTGAGAGAGACCCAAAAAGTAAGAATCCCTAGCTTCTGCAGCTGCACAATGTCTTCTTCTCAAGTTAGCTCTGATACCATGTTCAATTTTTATCATTTAAGGAATATAATCTTAGGATCTTATCTGAGAAAATAACATGCATAGCAATAAACACAAGAGACAAGAGGCACCAAAAATTTTCTGTGGGGAAACCATAAATGAGAAAACCCGGCAACTTCCTCAGAGATCGAATGTGCACCAATGGCAGTAGTAAAACCCGAAAACATAAAGATGATCTCCAACAGCTTGTTCTCTCTCTCTCACTTGAGAGAGATTCTCCTCTCTCACTCATGCACCCTAGTGAGTGAGTGTGTGTGTAATAAATAGAGAGACTCACTCTCTATTTATATTCTTTCATTCACTTAATGTCCACTTCAACATGTCGGCCCCACTTAACAATTACTTACTAGGGCCAACATATCTAGGAGAGTCTAATAACCCTAGTGCCCCACAACTGTCGGGACTTTTCCCTCCAATCAAGAAGAAAGTTTAACCTTAACACAATTGTGGGGACTATTTCCTTGACTTACAATTGAGGGTTAACCTCAATGACTTTACATGACTTGTTTACTTATTGAATCTCCCGATCAAAACCTCGGAGCATGACATGACTCAATTACATTATAGATACTTCTTGGAATAAACATCGGGGTACAATACATAATATAAACAAGTGAATACATTCCAAAGTTACAAATACATCAACACTCATTAATGGGCATGCACCTTACCACCCACGATACATAATTTTAATCATTTATTATTATGCATGCAAACCATCATATCTATGCATAATTAAAATAAGTATTTTAAAACATTATCAAATGGATTTTCTTAATTAACTTCCTAAATCAACATTCCATTAATCCAAAAAACAAACAAACCTACCTATCATCAAGCGAGAAACAATTTAGGTATATATTTACTTTTTAAGTTGAATTAAAACTAAGAAAAACACAAAGAGAAGAACAAACAAATTGAATTGGTTACAAAACATCAAAAAAATAGTTAGAAGAAGAATCAAGATTGATGCTGTCCTTGTTCATTGTTGCTTCTAAGGAATCCGTGTTCTTGAAGCACTTCGATTCCAGATGACCATCTCGTAAAAAAAATGCCAATGTCAATCAATATTCTTACCTTTCGATTCAATGTCTCTATCACCATTTGATCTAGGAAATTGTTTAGAGGTTTTGGGACTCTCGTTTGGATTATTGATGCAAGGTATTTTATTCTTTGGATTCTTGAATTTATCATTTTGTTGTGCCGCTAATTCCTTATTAAATGTACATCTAGTGCTGATCATGCCAAGATGCAAGAGCTTATATTTCTCTCTAGTTAAAGCATCGAAAACATATTCAATATGGAGTACTTTATAATGACCCCCTAAATATTATTTGATGAAGTAAAAAGGATATACAAAAATAGAATAAGGATGACCAAGCTCAACTGAAATAACATAAATACATTTCTTTTTTGGCATAGCTATTTTGCATTCTTCAAGTAAGAGTTTAAGGGTTTTGAATTGGGACAATATAAATCTATTGAATACAAGAGATATCACTTGGATTCAAAGAAACCAGATGATTTTCAAGCTGGTGGCCTCAAATCTCATTATGTTTACCAAATATAGTTTCCAAGTTTTCCCATGTTACATTTCATGCTTCAATTCCTTGAAGGTGGAATGACAAGTAATTAGGGATGTAAATCCTATCTAATTAATGGTATTTTCCATTTTATGATCCCATTTTACTTTTTTATCCACATAAGTGGGGGTAGTTTCTTTTCCCAAGATAATATGGTAAAGTACCCTACTTTGTAGGACATTCTCCATATGGGTTGCAAATGAGAAGTAGTTAGTATTGGAAAGCATAATATAAATTTGACTATCTATATTATAATATGCAGGTTATGCGGCTTCATAAAAATAAATTGATGTTCTATATGCAAAGATCTCGAAAAAATAAGCATTTTCAAAAAAATGGTACTGAAAATGAACTTTGGATGTCAAAGTTATTCCCTTTTGAAAACATGGTAGAAAAGGAAGCAAAGATCCACATGACATTTAGAGGTTGAACCACGTGGTGAGGGGTTCTCAATGTAGTAAATAATTCCCCCCTTACTAACTTTTCCTATAAGCTAAATTTTACAAATAAGTTACATCTTTAAAAAATTAAGTGACCCTCTTTTATGAAACAATTGAGAAGTACTTCTACAACTAAGTTATGTTGTCCGCCGATTGCACACCAGCAGTAGAAATCTTCTGAAAGCTGTCTCCTCACTTGAGAAAGTGGGAGAGGTGTGACATTGGGGGAAAGCATAGAGCTAGGTACTGTCACCTACTCCTAGCTCCTCTGTTTAGGCTAACTCCTAACGAAGCCAAGGGGGGTAGTCCCTAACAAAGAGTTTTCTATGCCTCAATGTTTAAGTTAAGTTTTGGATGCGGATGGGTGTTGTTTAGGAGTTATTGTGATTTAAAATGATTAATATTAAGGGGATGATGATTAATTAAAGCAATCCACCTTGCTAATAAGAGATCACACATATAAGCAAAGATTCCAGACTTATAACTTAAGCATTCAAATATAATCAACTGAAATGGACCATAGACAGTTGATCAAGATAGAAAATTAATCAAATATAACAAAGGACCAGTGCCTTATGGAGTCAAATAAGCGCGTGAAATAAAGTCTAGGAATTTAAGCTAGTGAGTATTAGGTTTTGCAAGTGCTCTTGGTAGATTTTATGAGTTTTTTGTTTGTGATCTTCACTTATGGTGGCTGGATGTCCTAACCGGTAATACCTTCAGTGGCTCCGTTTGAAGACATGACGGACCTATCTGGGGTGAAAGGTAAGTGTTCAATAACTTAACTACCAATGCCCAGATTAGGTAGCCTGGCGCCCACACTTGGAATTTGCCCACATGCCTTGGTATTTATCGAACAACGCCGGTGCGTTGGTTATGGGGAAAAGTTTTAGTTAAGTTCCTCTTGTGAGGTTTAGAGATCCAATGTTGTTTCTGGGTATTCCGATCGAACATCGGTCAGAGCATACTTAGGAAAGGAGGGAAGGGGGTTAATTGATTAAAGGGGTGTGAGTTGCGAATTTTATTAAGTTAATTAATTAAAACTCTCCTCATAGAGCGCTCTTGACCTTGTCTTATGACAGTGGTTCAAGAGACTTACCTAATCTAGATGAAACTAATGTAGGGGTTATGCAAACCTAAGATGCTCTTCGATAGAGAGTGCTCTTGGCTTTTGTTTCTGCAAGTTCAAGAGTCTTACTTATGAGGATTAATTGATTAAACAAGCACAAGATGAAATTAGTTGATTGGACTCTCCGACAGAGAGCACTGTTGATCCACCTTATGGTGTGATTCAAGAGATTTGCACAGTTGATTTACTTAGAAAGATAAACAATTAAAAGAACTGAGTAATCAACTTAATAAAAAAGTGATGAATTGACAATTAGTATTCTAAGATTAATAAGCAAATCTAATTTAAGCATGAACAAGTAAACATAACACAATCCTCCCCAAATGGGGGAGGATGAGAGTGGAGACTTAAAAAGCCCACTCAAGCACAAGATCTTTATTAAACTTTATTGCAATATGCCTTAAGGATTTTAATCCTTGAAAGGAATTTTCCAATGAAAACAAAGTAACTCTACAATTATTAAAACTTGTAAAAAGGAGAGTGCTTCTTTTTTGGCTTTGGATCCTTGTCTTTGGATCTAGCTCTGCTTGCTCTTTCTTGTTTGGTTTCGCTTTTGGTTCACCTGTGGATAAGAGCTCTAAACAAGGACTAGTGAGAGTGTTAGGCAACCAAATTTAACCTATGACTCGAAAAAATTAAGTGGATGAGAAGATAAGTGCCTTATGAGATGAAACAGGAGATCAAAACAATGGAATGAGACCCAAAATCAAAACTTGGAAAGGATCAGGCAAGCTCGCCGTTTTTTATGTAAAATGCACATTTTTTGGCGAAACGACTTGGGATTTTTTGTGAATTTAAAATTAAAGATTTTTTAACATTTTAGGATAATTTCCAAAATCTGGAAAATAGCAGAAAATTGCAGAAAATCAGTAAAAAAAACAGCAAGTACAAAATGGCACGCTTTTTGAGAAAAAGTCAAAAAATTTATAAAAAAAATAAAATTTTGAAAATTTTCTGATTTTTTAATGAATTTCCAAAATTTAGAATTAACAGAAAAATTCAAAAATCAGCCCAAAAAACAACAAGCTTGAAATGGCACCCTTTTTTGAGAAAAAAGTCAAAAAATTTAGAAGAAAATAAATTTTTTAAATTTTTTTGGAAAATTTCTGATTTTTTAATGAATTTCCAGAATTTAGAATTAATGAAAAATATAGAAAACCAGCAAGCCAAAAAAATGGAAAATTTGCACGTTTTTCGAAAAAACTCGTGCACGTTTTCCAAGGCAAAAAGAAAGATGGATTAAAAAAAAAAGAAATGAAACTAGATCTTTAAAAATGGACCTTTAGAAAGATGGATGTAGCTTTGAAAAAGTAGATCTAAGGCTAGAAAGCCTAGATCTATATTAGTAGAAGCCAAGCAAGCTTAAAATAAAGATTTAAATGAATTGATAACTTCTACAAAAGTGGAAAAGAAGTAAGATAGAACCTTGAAAATAGAGATCCACTTGTAGCAATCAAAGTAACCAGTTGTATTGTTTAATCTTTGTTGATGGAAGGAAGGAGAAACCATGACTGTTGTATTTCTTTCTTGGATTGAGAAGCGCTTAAGAGAACCTGCAAAACGAAGGAATTAGATGAAAATAACCACCGGTTCATGAAGAAGAATTTGATCTTTAAGCTTTTCCTTCACCTTTGATGATCTCTGCAAAACCCTTGAAAACAAAACTAAATCCGAACAAAATACTCATAAACTAGATTGTTAGCCCTTCAAGAGTATATATTGAATAACGATTTAATAATTGAAAAAGAGAAGGGTAAGAGAGATATCACCAAAAGACGGTGTGAATCCACAATTCCAATAGCTCATACATAGACCTCCAAAGTCACAACTTTATTCCAATCTTTAAACAAATATTACAATAATTTTGGCAGAGTGTTGATACCCAAAAATCTCCATCCAATAGAGCTGAAAGAGCCTCTATTTAAGAAATGAGAGAGTGCTAAAACCCTAAAACCAAAACACCAACCCTAACCAGCTTAACCACCTAACAAAGAGCCCAGACCTAAACTGGAGAACCGGGAGTGAGGGGATGCCTCCACCTAGGCAAGGCGCCCCCACTCCAAACCTGTGCACTGAAAACAAGCCAAGGATGAGGCCACACATGTGAGTCTGGGTGTAGGTAAGCTCATCCTTTGGGTCTGGCAGGAGCCTGCGCTAGGTTTGGGAAGCCCACTGATGGTGTAAGCTTCAGTCTTCACCTCAATCAAATCACTAGACCAATGAGAGCTCTCCATCTCATATTTAGTTGGAGATGACATGTCTGATAACTGATAATTAATTAATTGCTCTCTTAATGATGACTGAAGCTGAGTTATGATAACTCCAATCATCATAAGTGTTCCATGAGATGTCATTTAGTCTTTTATTTTACTAAATTTGGATTAACTTGGAGAGTTTTAGTTTCCTCCAAAATAATCATTTTTTTTAATAAAAATCATTTTTTAATAAAAATCATTTTTTACTCAAAACTAACTTTTTTGAGTAAAAAGGCATTATGTGTCCGATTGTTGATTTGAAAGTTTGTTCTGACTAGATGGCTGATCAAGAATGATTTTTGGTTTAAGGTTAGAGCCTTCAATCACTGAATTCTGAGTCCGGATCACGAACGGGTTTTTTCCATTTAATTTATGGAAAAATTAACCCAAAAAACTTAGGAAAAGTAATTAAAAGTTAAAAAATAATTTTTCACTGTTCGAAAAAGATTTTTTCGAATTTTTTTTCTATGTGTCCAGATGACTTAGGACATGACCATGATCTATCTAAATAATGTCTAGTAGGATTATAACACTCAGTTGGGTTCTAATAACCCCCCAAGGCCCAGAATTCAACATCGGGCATTCCAGCTTTGGAGGAAGCGGGAGAAAACCTCGTCAATTATACTCGGTTGAAGGCAAAGCATAATTGTCAAGGGCAAAAAACTCCCTGGAATACCCTAGTTGCAATTCTACGTCTTAGGAGACCAAACCACTCAAAAATATCCTACTAGCACATTTTATTACAAACCCCACAGGGCCATGGTCAAAATTATTGAAATCAAAAAGTGACTAGCCAATATTGGCTAGACAAGCAGACAGATCAACTGATACACTGGAATCAGACTTTGAACAAGTCTGTCAACCGGTGGCTCCTCAGGTAACCCAACTATGGTACAAAAAGTTGGATAACATCTGGCTCCAACTACGGGACGCGTGCTTGATCTAGTCTCTTATGCAAGGAGAGCATACAAGAACCCCAAAATCTCTGGTTTCCATATCCTGTAAAAACATCTCAACTTGACAAGAAAACCTTAGTAGCACAAGTTTTATGAAAAAGAGCCAATGATCCAAAAGTTGCTTTATTCAAAGAAAAAAATTCACTGAAAATTTTATTTATTTCTAAGTACATAAAGAAAATGCTAAAGTAAACGCTCACTTTAAGGAGCCTATTTTCCTACTCTAATCATAATACAAAAAATGTTAGGTGTAATCATAAATCTAGTGTAGCCACCTAAGCATTTTATTAATATAAAAAAGTTTTTCCTTGTCTTTGGTTACTAGCCAAAGTAAGGACACAATTTCCAGAAAATGAAAACCTGCGTGATGATCTAGAATGGGCGGGCTGGATGGGGAATCATAGGCATGAATAATGTCATCAAACTTCTTCCCAAACTGGTAGATACTTGCGTTGGATGCTTCTATCCATGAACACCTATTTCAAGAAATCTAGAAAAATTCTATTACAAGGACTTCTATGACATTGAATTTTTTCGTAAACATTTTATTTATTTCATTTAATTTGTAAAAATTATGCATTAAAGAAATATTCCATTAAAATTGGAAAAACTAATCCTAGAAAGAATGTTTTTATTGATCACAAATTTTATTTACTCCAAGTGTTTTTAATATACAATCATAAAAAATGAAATGTTGTATCATTTATAACTAGTTCGGTATGCCATAAATTAGGAGTATATGAAAATCTGTAATTTGTTGAATCATGAGAAAAAATATTCATGAAGATATAAAATGTAGGATTAATGAAGTTAAGTTGCACACATAATTGCATGTTTTATTACAAGAAGATCTCTATCTATATTTGAAGTGAACAAAGTATCATATTAAATATTTTTATTGTTAAATAACATATTATAATATAGCATGATTGGAAGGAAATCACAATATTAAATTAAAACAAAATAAATTATAAGAAATGTATTAATGTCAAACCAAATAATAACTATGAATTTGTCAAAATTGGGATAGTTGTTAGGTACAACATTATACATACACAATGAAAGTGTGAAGAAATCGAATTAAGATAATGTGTCTACTATCTATGCCTAGAGTCCAATTATAGTGGGATGTAGTAGTTGATAATATATTTGAGATGTTTGAATTTGGTGCTTAATGGATCCAACATCCCCCCAATAGTCAATCAAGGGACTTGCTAGTCGAATCGAAACTTAAAAAGGGGATTATAAACAACATTGGGAGGATGTCATAGTTGAAGGGAAGGTACCTCATTTACATTGCTTCACTAGTCTAGAAGTTGAGATGATGTTGTGATTTTCTTGCCTCTTAGAATTGCCTCTAGGTAGCACCAAGAAAGAGGAAATCAGCTTGGTGGTGTTTGGTAAGGGAGATCGTTTGAGAAAGAAAGATATGAGCTTTAGGGAATCCCTTATGTATATTGATGTTATGCACCACTGGTCTAGGTATCTATGGAAGGATCAACACCATTACTCTATCTCGACTATAAGCCTATGTGATTAAACCAGGAACTACCCTAGAGGTACCATCTTGAGTGCATGCATCCACTGGTATAAGGTACATGTTATTATGACAATAAGGTTATCTATTTAAATCTCCATGTTCAAATTGATCTATATAGAAGTTCATTTTGGGTTTAAACCCCTAAATGGAATCTAGCTAAGTAACATGTATGTACTTCTTGTAAATGTATTCCCAAATGATCCTTCTCATTTCTTGTTTTGTTATGAGGAGTTGACCAACTGTATCAAGATAGTGCATTTATGTGGGAAGTCGATATTTTAGATATCTAGTGTGGATTGAAGTAAGAAATTGTCTTCTAAAATCCAACGTCAGGAGCGCGCATTGGAGTCCACTTTGTAAGGGTCTTCAAAGAGATGTATGTAAGGAAGGGGTATCAATCTCTTCATGTTTTCAATTCTAAAAACAACATAACTTGATGTAATATTT